>NDGM011019289.1:0-11569 GCA_002564305.1 Octomys mimax | reverse complement strand
TACATTTTCAGCTGGGACCCAAACTGATAACAAAGGTCTGGATTACTGGACATGCTTAAAAAAAGACATCAAATAATTTCATATGACGGCTTACTTAGTACTTAGACACATTTGTATAAAAATATCTTAAGAGAACTTCAGAAAAAAATTCCGTTTTTACTTTTCCACCAACTGAAAGAACAAGAGGTACTTCTTCCCTCAACTAGCTGTGGAAGTAAGGCTTCAGAAAGAACCACAGGGTCTATGTTTCCTGGAATTCATAAATAAGGTAGATTCTGTTAACTAAAAATGTCTGAGAAACTCCTGCAGGGCAAAGAGATCTGCACAGCTTTTGGAAACAAAGCAAAGACCGAAGAGGAGGAGCATGTTACTGACCTGCCACCAAACATGGAACAAAGATGCTTGTTCATTGGGAACAAATGTCCAACTCTCAAGGGGGGACCACCTGTGAGGAGCCTGGAAAGGGAATCTATGCCCAAAAACTAGTGGAGGGAAAATCTGAACACAAACTAAGAATCTAGAAATTGAGGTGATTCTTCAGCAGTCAGCTGGATCTATAGCAAGGAATTGTAACTGTACTCTCCTGTAAAAGGTCTTGCAAGGAATACCCTTGGAAATTAGACAAACACTTCACTAGTTTCCAAAATGTGACCAGCTGGTTGTTTGCTATGCTAGAGGTACACTGAAACCAATTTACAAATGTATCACTAAAAAAGCCCCATTTACCCCCTTCTTTTTTTCCAAACCCAACCTTCCACAACTCTGGAGGACATAGGGCTAACACAGTGAACTACAAAGGAAAAAAGGAAAGAAAAGAAAGGCAATAATTGTGAAGATCTGGCTATACATTCCTCTTCATGATACAGAATTCTAGATTATGGCCTGCTTGAATTTTTGGAAATGAGAAGCATTAAATTTATTTAAAGTAAAATAGATATTCATAATAAACAAGACTAAAATTAGAAATCAGTAAACAAAAAAGAAAAAAATGAGCCTACATGTTAATATTACACATGAGGACCAGAGTAGTTACTCCATGTGCCTCAGTTCTTATCCAGATACAGGGAAGAACAAGTTGACAGGATGAAAAAAAAAATACGAAGACAACAGATGGCTTTGCTTGTATTTTAAGAGTCCACCTCATTCTCAGTGAAACAGTTCCACAGCTAATAAATTAAACAGGGCCAAATTTATCCAGTCATAATGAAAATGCTACTGGCCAATATTCAAAACAGATATTAAAGTCATTCCCCTTGTATTTTGGGGAAAATTGTGCTGAGTTAAGTCATATGCTTGTTTTGGTAAAAATGAGAATGTTCTAATAATACCCTGAATAATTCATCATTAGGACAATGTATTCTTATACCATATACTTTTATAAATTCTCAGTAGTGATTAAATAAATCATTTTAGTTCTCAGTATTCTTTCTGGTCAGCTAAATCTTTTTCCTTCAAAATAACTCATTTGGATGGAGAGTTACCTCCCACGTAATGACGAGCTCGTATCGACCTCCGCCACCTCCATTGATGTTTATCGGTGCCACGCCAGGAACTAAAAGCAACCAAGAGAGATGTGGGATGGAAATTACTAAATGACACCTTCATCAAGAAGCATTTTGTTTCTGGCTTTCACCTTTCAAAATCTCACCCAGGCACACTGTGAGAGAGTCTTGCATTTTTAATGAACATAAGTTATGTTTATACATACCAGAATTTCTAAGAGAAAGGACACAGTTGTGTTTGATACATGAGCACCCTGGCTCCAAAATTAATTAAAAATCAAGTAACATCATGTATTTGACATTATTATGCATCATCTGCTAATTGGCAAAATGATGTTCCATTCAGATGGTAACAGTGACACTGCTGATTTAGTGCCTAATTATACAGTTGTGCTGTAAACAAGTTGCTGAAGTAGTCTATTAATTATTATTTTATCAATAAACAAACTCAAATCATTCCTTTCTTTATTAGCTATCAACTTATTTTACCATTTAAAAATTAGTTCTTCAAAATTAATTTTTGATTGTAAAACCCTATGTCTGAATGTCAAATCTCACAGATGAGAATAAGAAAAACTTTTAACTTTACTCTTCAGAAAAATCAGTTTTCTTGTGTAAGGAATGAAATTACAAGAGGATTCCACTATTTATCTCTTGGATGTAAGGCTCTGTCACACAATATTTAGAAATTAATAATTATATGAATTAAGAAGGCAATATGCCTTCAAATATACCTTCAGTATAGCTAGTGTAATAGAAAATAGTTCAAGGTGAATTATAAAATTGATCACAGTTGCTAATGTGTATGGAATAATGTGATACATATTCAGAATGAGGTTTTACTACATACATGTGGAACTATCAAAAATGATTTGTTTCACTCAGTGGTAAAAAATATAGTATTCTAAATACAGCTAAAATGGATAAACTTGGGCTGGGGAGATAGCTCAATGAAATAAATGCTTGCCTGGCAAGAGCAAGGTCCTGAGTTCAATCCCTGGTACCACAAAAATAAAAAAGGGTAAACTTGCTGCGTATTCAGTCAAAAGGTTGACTTACATGAAATCATTTACACTGTGTTTGACCAGTATCCAGGGCTCAGGATGGAAATATGGGGATATGGTTGGAACCTGGGAGGTAGAGATCAAAGTACATAAGGCTTAATTGCTCATTTTCATTTTCCCATCATGGAGATGAAAGAAATCTATGCACTTATTTAGTTTATTTTGATTTCATAGAGAAATCTAAGTAAATAAAAAAATCATCTTATGATTTTTTCAAAGTGATACCTTACATTTATCTTCATATTCATATTTGCCCTTAATGTTTTCATGTATTTTAGATATACATGATGATCACCATCATCATAAGGAATTTGTACCTGTACATGACATATTTTGAGTGTCTGTTTTTTCTTATCCACCTCCCTTTCTTCAACCTGTTATCTCTTTATTTACAAAAGCTTTGCTTCCATTTTTTGTAATTTTCTCATTTTTTCTTTTCCCTTCTTTCTTTTTCCTCTCCCCTCTCCCTACTCACCAATTTGAAAGTTTTCTTCCTGTTTCACAATATCACTTACACATTTTGATCCTTATTTATATCCTCTGTTGTTCAAATAAGACAAACAATGCAATATTCACATAGATGTGTCTAATTTATTTCACTTAAGAGGTTGATATCAAGGTATATCCACTTACATAAGAATATGTCAAATTTATCCTTCTTTATGGCTAAATAACATTCTATTATCTAGAAAAATCCCTTCTTTCTTCTTTATCTATTGATCAGTTGATGGATATTTGGGCTGTTTACAGGATTTAGCTGTTATAAACTGTGCTGCTATATACATATGGATGTGTATGTCTCTGTGGCAGGATGCTTTTAATTGTTTGGAGATATACCAACATTGAAGAGGTTGGCCAAATGGAACTTGTACTGCTAATTTTTTGAGTAATCTCTACACGGACATCCACAGTGATTGTATCAGTCTACACTCCCAAAAACAGTGAAGTGTTCCTTTGATCCCAGAGCACTGACAGCATTTGATATTGGTCAAATTTTTGTAATAGCCATTTTTTCTGGGGTTAGATGGAATCTCAGCATCATTTTAATTTGTATCTTTCTAATGACCAGTGATGTTGAACATTTTTTCATTCATTTATTTGCCTTTGGATTTCTTCCATTGAGAAGTATCCATTCATTTCTCATGAACAGTTTTGTATTTGGTCTTTAAATTTGAGAGCTTCTGATTTTTTTCTTTATATATTCTAGATAGTAGTCCTTTGACTGATGAACAAATGGAAAATAGTTTTTACCCACACTGTACATTTCCTCTTCACTCTAATAGTAATTTCTCTTCTTGTACAAAGCTTTTCAATCAAATGAGATCCCAGTTGTTGATTCTTTGTGATAGTTCACGTAATTTATGCTTTGTTCATAAAGTTTTCACCTATACCAGTATCTTCAAGAGTTCTACCTACTCTGACTTACAGCAGATTTAGTGTTCTTATTTTAATATTCAGTATATGTGCTGCCTCTGTGAATACATATTTTGATATTTAGAATTATGAAGCATTTCGATTTTAGTCGTGTACTCTATCGTTCATTTCCTTTCCTGCGAAAAAGCTTTTTAATAAGGTGAGATTACAGTTGTTGTTTCTTTGAAATATTTCCCACACAAGCAAGGTTTTGTTTTGAGTGAAATCTTGTCCTGTAACTCTTCCAAAATATGTAGTGTTTCTGTCTTGATATTTAAATCTCTATCCATTCTGATTTTAGTTTAGTGCATGGTGAGAGACATAGGTCTAGTTTTAGTCTTTGACACTTGAATGCATGTTATTTATTTATTTGTTTGTTTGTTTATTTATTTATGTATTTATTTTTGGTGGAACTGGGGGTTGAACTCAGGTCCTTGTGCTTGCCAGGGATGCCCTCATTCCACTAAGCCATCTCCCCAGCCCATGTCTTTGACACTTGGAAAACCATGTTTTCCAGAAACATTTATTAAAGAGGCTTTCTTTCTTCCAGTGAAAGTTTTTGGCCTCTTTGTAGACAGTAAGGTGCCTGGGTGTGTTTGGAACGGTTTCTACAACATCTATTCTGTTATATTGACTTAAGTGTGTGTGTGTTTGTGTGTGTGTGTGTGTGTGTGTGTGTGTGTGCCAGTATCATGCTGTTTTTAACATTGTTTCCTTATAGTATGATTAAGGCTAGATAGTCTCACATGTGTAAAACATCAGCATTCAGTAAAGGGATACAGGAAGACTGCAGTGAATTAGAGGCAAGCACTGGCTGCCGTAGGGTGAGTCCATGCCAGCCTGAAGTTCATAATGAGAACTTCACTCACTAATAATAATAATAACAACAATTATTAACCAAATAAAAAATTTCAAGGGATTGTAATGGCCCCTGCCTTGTCTTTGTTGCTCAGAATTATTTTTGCTATTCTAGGTCTTTTGTGGTTCTGGTGGAATATTAGGAATGTTTTCTTTAATTGTATGAGGTATGCAACTAATGTTTCTGTTCACATTGTATTAAATATACACAGCAAATTTAAAGGTATGGTCATTTTTACTGTTTCCTTAACCAAGAGCAAAGATTAAATTTCTGTTTTCTGATATCCTAAAGGATTTCCTTTTAGAGACTACTGTATTTTTCTTTATTTCTTTTTTTTTCTTTTGGTATGATAATTATTTATTGAAAGAAGTGACCAAATCAATCCAGGGCCCACCACATAAATCAGACTGAGACTGTCGATCTCCCACATCTCTGGGTCCTCTTCACCTCTATCCCTGGCCCTGGAGCACGAGGCTTAGTAGAACTCTTCGTTGTCAGAGTTAGAGTCAATGAATTGGTTCTGAATTTGATTTTGCTTACAGTACAGACAGGCCACCTGGGTACTGGTGATGGCCTCCTCTTCCTTCTTATCTTCATGAATGCAAAAAGACCAAGGGAATTGAAGGGAGATCTCCTTCTCACTGTGCACCAGGCCCAGGGCCGAAGGGTAGATGGGGGAGAGAAAGAGGTCAGCACACTTCACCCCCCACATGGCACTAGACTACCATATTTTTTCAATGTAAAAATCTTTTACTAACTTCTTAGATTGATTCCTGAGTTTTTATTTTTTGATACTGTTGTGAAGGGTACTGTTCCCTTAATTTCTTTCTCAGTGAATTTCTGTTATGTGTGTACAGAAATGTTATTGATTTCTGACGATTATTTTGGACCTGAAATTGAACTCATAACCTCACCCTTGCCAGGAAAGCACAGTGCCACTGAGCTATATAGTTGGCCCAATTTTTGAGTGTCAATTTCATATTTAGATGGTAGACTGAGTTTGGTTCTAAAATCAGAAGTCTTTTGGTAAAATACTGGGGTCTTCTATGTAGATTATAATGTCACCCGAAAATAATGATGATTTAACTTCTTCCTTATATTAATGGATGCAATGAAAGCAGTCCTTCTAAGAAAATTTATTGTAAAGATTTTTAACAGCAGGAAAAGAGAATGCAGGCAAATAAACAATCTAATATTGAACTTCATACTTGAAGCACAAGGCTTGTACAAGAGAGGAAATTACAAATCAGAACAGAAATGAATGCAGTTGGAATGAAGAAAATAATATAAAAAGTCAACGAATACAAGAGTTGGCTCTTTGAAAGATTAGTTAAACTGAACATATCCTTAGCCAATGTTACAAGAAAAAAAAGGAAAGAAATGACTCAAATCCATGAGATTAAAAATCAAAAGTGTGAAACCCTGACAGACCTTACAGAATTCAGGTCACTAATACCTTCTTTGAAAACTTGTATACAAATAAGATGAAAGACATAGACAAAATAGACAAAACGTTAGATAAATATGAATCACCAAAACCAAATCAAGAAGATACAGAAATTCTAAATAAGCAAAAGTTGGTCAATGCAATTGCATAAACAATTAAAAACCAAAGAAAAGTTCAGGTCCTGACTGATTTCCTGCTGAATGCTGCAAGTTAGAGGTATAATACCACTTCTCCTTAAACACATTAAGTAAACTGAGTGGGAAGCAATACTCCCAAAGTAGTTCCTGCAAGCAAGCATTATGCTAATACCAAAACCAGAGAATGACTGAAGCAGGAAAAAGAACTATGAGCCAATCTCACTGATAAACATAGGCAGAAAAAACACTCAATAAAATACTGGCAAACATAATGCAGATAATAATCAATAAGATTATAGAATCTCAAGTGGGATTCACCCTAAGGATGCAGGGATGGTTCAGTATATCCAAATTACTAAACGTAAAACAGCATATTAATAGAACCAAGGGGAAAAATCATGATCATCTCAATAAATGCAGAAAAGGGGTCTGATAAAGTCCAACACCTACTCATAATATAAAACCTCACAGAAAATCAGAATATATATATATATATATATATATATATATATATATTAAAACTCATCTATGACTAAAGAAAAATCAACATCATAATAAAAAAAAATCTGAAAGCTTTCATGCTAAAACAAAATCAGGGACAAGACCAGAGTGTACATAATCACCATTCCTATTCAATTTAGTTCTGGAAACATTAGCCAGAGTAATTAGACAAGAGAAAGAAATAAAAGAAATATGGAAAATAAAGGAAGAAGTTAAATTGCCTGCTTACAACTTTTTTTTTCTGTATTTTTAGGGAAGGGTCTCCTGGGTGTTCATGGTCTCACTACTAGACTCGGCTCCTAGTGAGTCTCCTGTTTACAGCCTCTCAAGTGCTGGGATTGCAGGCACATGCCACTGTGCTCAGTCCTTCTTACAACATGTTAAAGGATTGTTTGACACTAAACCCTATCTTCTGAATCTTTGAAGTCTTTGGTTAAAAGTGTCTTGAGTCAGAGTAGAATCTACATAGTTTCCGGGTTTATAGTACTCGACAGTTTACACTGACACTATTTCGGGACCTTTGTAAAGTTTAGTTTTGTAAGGAAATTAAGTTAAATAATACTTTACTTCACTAGCTTTCAGGTTTCTAACACAATAAGCAAAAGTTTCTCTACTTTCTCTATTCCATTTTTAAATAATTTTACTTAAAATGAAGTATGATAGCTAGAACTGAGTAACTGGTGGTGATGATGACATTGATAATAGACAGTGATTTCTGCCTAACAGAGAAATCAACTCAGGAAGAACTCAACCAGGTGTCACTGCGCTGGAGTGCGTGAATAGTTAGAAAGGGCATAAGGAATTCACTGCATGATTTGAGTAAACCATGTCAAAATGCCTAAGATATAAATCAGCTGTTTTCAAACAACTGAAAACTAAAATTAATATCCTGAGTCATGGGGCACACTTGGAGATTCTGATACACCAGGTTTAAGGAGGCAATTGGAAATGTCTGTATTTACACATTTTCTTTTGCTAATTTATTCCTCATATAGCTTAGCACCCACTAATATTTGGAAAATTATGGGTGTAGAAGTCTTCAGTTGTTGGTTCAAGTTTACTTCTGTCAGAAATAACAAACTAATTCCTGGCCTTCATTTTCCCCCCCTGTGAAATGAAAGAACTTCTCAACTGTAAACTTCTAGCATGACACAAAACAATGTTATTGTCACTGACTCTAATTTTCCTAGCCTGAATCGTAAGAACAAAACATTACCTTACCTTTAATATAAAAATAGAATGATTGACATCTGATAGTTATACAGACTTCATTGAAGTAGCTCATTTTTGTTAAACTAAGTTAACAACTATGAGACAGTCTCCAATTCATACAGCTCAATAGTAATATGAATTGGGTGACTGCCCACTGTGAGGAAATCCCATGTCATCCTCAGAGAAAGTTGAAAAGGAACGAGGAGGATCCATTGAAAAGAATTTAGGAAGACATAATTTCAGGCTGGTGTTCTGTTCTTTAGTGAACCCATTCATGTGTAATTAGCACTTCTATTAAGTGAGTTCAAGATTTATCTCATGTACAAGGGGAAGAATTTATACTACTGTTCAATGAAGCTATGACTAGGTAAGAGTTCAACAACAGATGAAGAAGTATGTCTGACTACACCAGAGACTCAATCAATTCTTGGCTACAGCATCTTAATGAATAAGCAGTAACTCATTTATATATCAACCTTCAGACTCTCAGTTGGATTTTGGCTAGAAAATAGCTAAGAATAGTCAGATTCAGATATCTCATACTTTGAGATGCCTCCTTAAAGATTTTAATCTCTTATGCAGCTCACTGTGTCAGGGAAGTATAATTATTTTCTGAGTATAAAAACAAGAAAATGAAAGCCTTATTTATTGCTTCCAGTTTCTGTCCTCAAATAATAAAAAAATACATATAATATATTTTTCTCTGAAAAATTATATTACAAAGAGTATAAATTTTTAGCAAATGTTTTTGACATTTTACCTGATGCTTTAGTTCTTAAAAGTTCTGATGGTTTGCTTGGTTCTCCAATGCCAATGCTATTACCAGCAACAACACGAAATTCATACTCCACCCAAGAACTCAAACCAACCACTGTTGCATTGTATGTCTGACCATTGAGAATTTCTGGGACTAAAAAGAAAAAGACACTTATGGCAATATATTGGCATTATTAGTAAATAAAACACAGATAATTATGTCAAATATTGTTAAATTTTAAAACAAAATCATATTACTGAAGTTAAAAAGCACATTACTAGAAAATTTTCCAAAAACATGTGTATCACCTGTTGCAACTGCTTGCCAACCCACAGAAAACGGTGTCCGAGTCTGTATAGTAAATATTTGAATGGGGCTGTTATTGTCTGGTCCTGGTTTCCAGCTTATCTGAGAGGTAGTGCTGGAAATGTGTTCCACTCTCACATCCTCTGGGGGACCTGGAGGACCTTGAAAAAAATATTTCATGATTGCATTAGAGATTGTAAATTAAGTTGTTTCAAACAAGTCTGGATCACTTTTATCTGTCATGCTCTAGAAACAAAATATTACTGATAATATATTTGTAGCACATCACTAAAGATTAAGTCCTATTAATTAGTTACATTGTAATGTACTAACTTAGAAGCGCTCCCTCTGGAGATTATAAAATCTCATTCATCAAGTGACTGAACGCCATCTGACAGGGAATGCAACTAAGATTCTCACTCTTGACTTCCTTCCTCAAAACCTAACACAAGCACATTCAGCTAATGTAGATGACTACAGGAGCATGGGGATTCCATCCTACTGTTACAGAAATAGTTTATTATGAGTGGAAGACAGTCTATGTCTTAGGTGCTGACACAGTTTCTCAAGCCTAATCAAGCACTGTATATGGACAAAAACTGCTCAGTTCATGTTTGTGTGCACAGTATACATAACAAGGATTCTGGAAATTTACAAAATACCCTATTTATTTGACTTTATCTCATTCCACATCATGATTTGGTTCCTCAGAAATAAGTTCGATATCTACACTGTGTATTGTGAATGAACAATGTGACCGCTTTTTCATCATTTGCGCTTACCTCTGACAATGATGTCAGCAACAGCAGATAAACGCTCTAGGGTTGTTTGCACAGTGCATAGATATTTTCCCGAGTGACTCAACTGAATATTCCTTATCATCAAATCCCCAACAGATTCCTATAGATAGAAGAAGGGAAAGAGATAAAATAAAACCATACACAGCAGGTTCCCATTTTTTTAAACAGCTAGGTAAATATAAAATTTAATATAGATATAAAAGCAGAAGACATTGGGATTATTGTCATTTCTCATAGTTGGTATCTTTTGTTAGCTACTTTGTTATACTTGTATATAGAAAAAATCTATGCAAGACATAAAACAAAATGATGCAAAACCACATGCACTTTCATAAGCAGACAGTGATTACCCATGCAAATAAAGATAGGGAAAATAATTATGGAACTGGTGTTTTGTGTAATAGACTTGATTGATTTTCTTGAACACATAAATTTTCAGCTACTTACTCCTCCAATCCTTTCAAAATGAGCCACTCGTTTTTGTAAATCTATGATAACTCCATTGAAAGACCATACAAATATGACTTCAATGGAGGGGTCATGGGACACTTGGCAAGGTAGGACAATGCTCTCTCCAACTGTCACATCCATTTTAGAAGGTGGCACAGTAATGATAGTTCGCTCTGTTAAGAAAAAAAAATTATTTAAAAATTTATAATAATGATATAATATACACATTAAATATATCTCTGAATATTAGTTTGAAGCAACTTGAAGTTCAACTACATTTTGTGTGAAAATGTGTATTCTTTGTGAAATTTCCTGAATTTATTATCATATAACATATTACTTCCAATAAATTAAATTTAGAATTTTATTGATAGGTTTGATCTAAACAGTTCACAGAAAACTAAAGAATCTCAAAAGAGAGCATTCCATACATACAGAAAGTACCACTTTCTATTTTTTATTCTAAAACTCTGGTCCTATCATTATAATTGATACATTGTTTATAACTGTGAATAGTATATGTTGGCTTAAGACATAATGAGACAAACTACATCCCTATGATTATAACCACCACATATTGCATATGGTATTCATCAAAAAATTTTACATTCCTATTTCTGACATACATTTGATAATAATATCCTATTCTAGCTAAATACTCAATATAAACTGGAAAATGTAATTTTTTCTTTGGAAACCTAGATTTAACCATGTTAAATTATGCACTTATCATGAAAATATTCTCAGTGTGAACCCTTATACTATAAGTACAGCATTTGTTTATTTACTTATTTCTATAATTTTATTGATAAACAAGTAGTAATGAGACAGTTTCAAACCAAATTGGTAGGAGAGTTTCAATAATTAACACATTGCATACATTCTTCCTACTGTTTATTTGATGTAAAAGATACGGACATGATATCCTATTTACAAACTCTATTAGAACAAATCCCTCGATTCATTAACAGAATGTAACTATATATCTATAATAATCATTTTGAATACACAGATACAAAATGGACATTCATCTGTATCCCCTTTTTTATTTAGGTCCATTATTTGAATATTATAGGTGTGTTACCTCAGCAAAATATTCTAAAAGAGTCCAGTAGTCCATA
>NDGM011019275.1:0-11724 GCA_002564305.1 Octomys mimax | reverse complement strand
GCCAGCCCCTGGTTTTAGTTTTTGAAGGAATATCCATGCAGCTTCCTGTATTGGTCATATTAGTTCACATTCCCACCAAAAATGTGGAAGGGTTTCTTTATGCCCTGCAGCCTCAGCAGCATTTGCTATCATTTGGTTTCCTGATGATAGCTATTCTGTCAGGAGTAACATGGAATCTCTTGGTTTTAATTTGCATTTCTCTAATGCCTAGATATGTTCAATATTTTATCCTGGTATTAGCCATTTGCATGAAGAAGTATCTGTTCAGTTGCCCATTTTTTTTTTCCTTTTCTTTTTTTTTTTTTTTCTGTGCAGGGTCTCACTACGAAGACTTGTAGTGATCCTCCTGCTTTCTGCCTCCCTATCCATGGCTGGGATTACAGGCGCGCGCCACCACGCCCAGACTCCATCGCCCGCTCAGCGCGCCCGAAGGCGGGGCCGGCACGGCAACCTGAGCGCGGGATCGAACCCGGCCCCTGCGCTTCATTGAGCAAGCGCTTAGTCCGCTGAGCTGTACCACCGGCCCTAGTTGCCCATTTTTTTGATTGGGTCTTTTTATTTGAAGAGAGCTTTTTTTTGAGTTCTTTATACATTCTAGATGTTAGTCCTCTATCCAAAGAATAGCTGGGAAAAAAATTCTCATTCTGTAGCTTGTCCCTTCATTTTATTGCTTATTCCATTAGCCCTGTAGAAGAATTAGTTATGACCTCATTTCTTTATTCTTTGCACTATTTCTTGTGCTACTGAGGTTCTGTTCAGAAAGTCCTTGACTACCCACATGTCTTCAAAACTTTACCTATTTTGATGACTCAGGTGTGGTTGCACATACCTGTGATCCCAGCACTTGAGTGTGTGGTGCAGGAGGATCATTGTGAGTTCAAGGCCAGCCTGGGGTACAAAGAGAGCTCAAGGCCAGTGTGAACTGTGTATTGAACCCTGTCTTAAAAAAGACCAAAAAAAAAAAAAAATAGAGTTTACCTATTTTATTTTTCAGCAGATTAAATGTTTGTTTTTTAACATTTAGATTTTTTTTGTCCATTATAATTTTAGCTTATAATTATAATTTACATGGTGCAGGGAAGAGCTCTGGACTTGATCTTCAGTCTAGGGTTTACCAACTTTCCAAGCACCTTTTATTAAAAAGGCTCTCTTTCCTCCAGCATATGTTTTTCTGTCTCTATGTCAAAGACCAAACAGCTGAATATGCCTGGTTTTTTTTTTTTCTGATTTCTCTGTTCTATTTCTTTAATCTACACATCCGTTTTTGTGCCTGTTCCATGTTGTTTTTATCACTGTAGCTTTGAGCTATAACTTCAAATCCAAGATCATGATACTTTCTGCTTTGCTCTTGTTGCCCAGAATTCCTTCAACTACTCTGGCTCTCCTCTTGTTGCTTAGGAATTTTAGGATAGTTTTTGTAGACCTGTGAAAACAGATATTGGTATTTTGCTAAACCTATACATCAGTTTGGGAAGTATGGCGATTTTAACTGTATTGCTTTTGCCAATTCAAAGAACAGTAACCATCTTTCCATTTTTCCATGTCCTCTTCAGTTTGCTTATCAGAGTGCTATAATTTTCATTGTAGAAATCCTTCCATACTTGGTTAGGTTAATGCCTATGTATTTAATTTGTAGCACTAATAAATTAATTAAATGCAATTACTGTCATTTAATTGATGCTATTGTTAGTGGTGTTATCGTCCGAACTTCTTTCCCAGTGATATCCTCTGTAATACCTTATAGAGGAATAGTACTGAGTTCTGTGCATTGACTCCGTATCCTGCTACATTGCTGAGTTATCACTAACAACTCTACGAGCCTTTTGATGTACTTTTTTGGTCTTCTATGCAGAGGATCACGTCATCTACTTCTTTTTGTACAAATATCTCCTTCACATCTTTTTCCTGCCTGGCCACTCTGGCTAATGTCTCAAGGGCTCTGTTACACGGGAGTGGCGACAGTGGACATTCTTCTCTTACTCTTGATTTTAAAGGGAAAGTCTTCATGTTCCTCCATTTAATAGGATGTTGGATGTAGGTTTATCATAAATAGGTTTTTCAGGTTGAGATAAGGTCCTTGTATGCCTATTTGTTTTGCTTTTCTGTTTTTTTTAGGTAGGGTCTCACTGTGTAGCTTAGGATGGCCTTGAATTCAATGTGTAATTCAGGCTGCCCTCAAACCAGGGCAATTCTCCTGCCTCAGCCTCCCAAGTACTGAGATAACAAGAATTCTTCAGGTTTTGGTTTTTTTTTTTAATGAATGAATGTTCAATTTTGTCAAAGGCTTGTTCTTTGTATATTGAGGTGACGATGTGATATTGTTTGGTCTTTGCTTCTGGTTAGGATATGTATTGTATTTGTTAGTTTGCATAAACGAACCTTCTTTTGGATCTCTGGGGTAACACCTACTTGGTCGTGATGTATGATCTTTTTGATGATTTCTTATAGATTGTCAATATTTTGTTATAGATTTTTGCCTCTAAATTCATTAAAAGTATTGGCGTTTAGCTCTCTTTTTTAGTTATATTCTTGTTGTGTTTTGGAAGCATGGTAATGCCAGCTATCAGGAATGATTGGAGATAGTCTTTCCCTTTCAATTCGATTAAAGAGTTGAGGAATATTGTTGTTATATTTTCTCCGAACTTTCTGTAGAATTCAGTAGTAAATCCATCTGGACCTAGACTTTTCTCAGTTAGTAGGCTTATTTCAATTTCTTTTATTGATTATTCAGGGTTTTTAAAATCTTGTTCAGTTTTGTTAATTCATATGTAGTTGAAATCTATCATTTTTTTTCTGAATTCTTCAGCGAATTGGCATACAGATTCATGAAGTAGCTGCTAATAATCTTCAGGACTTGGACAGTGTCCATGATGACTTCATCTTTTTCATTTCTAATTGTGTGGATTTGCATCTTTACTTCTTTTGGTAAGATTAGCTAAGGCTTGTCTATTTTATTTATTCTTTGGAAACTTGATTCATTGCTTCATTTTCTTTTTGTCCTCATTTCATTGCTTTCTGCTCTGTTCTTTGTAATTTTCTTCTTTGTGCTAGATTTGGGTTTGAATTGCTCTTGATTTTCTAAGACCTTGAGGTTCATCATGAGGTTATTTGCTTGGGCCTGCTCTGTTTTGCAGTGTTGAGCACTGACAGTCACAAATTTCACTCTCAGAAACACTCTTCTTGTATCTACAACTTCCGTTATGTCCTGTGGTGCTCTGGTATCAATTGCCATTTAACTGCAGAACTGTCTTCTTTCTTCTTCTTTTCTCTGTGAACTAGTAATCATTCAATAGTGTATTAATTAATTTCCATCTGTTTTTCTAATTTCAGTTGTTCTTTTACCACCGAGTTCTAGTTACACTGCAGTCTTAACTAATGATACTCAACACGTGCCCTGTAGCTATTTTCCCCACAGGAACATCAACAAGAGCATCCTCCCTGGAATCACACAATGAACTAAATTTGTAAACCAAGGTACTACTGCATTTTTATAATTACCTCTTCCAGTTGAATTTTTCCTTTAACCAAGATGTAGTGATTTTCTTTGCCTCTGCTGATCAGTTTAGGCTCAAAATCCTCTTTGTCTGAAAATAGGATAACTATGTGCATGTTTTGGTGTTCCTGCTGTGTGGACTGTTATTAACCACCATTTGATTTTTAGCTATGAATTTCCTCAGAGAGCAATGGGTGTTTCTTGCATGCAAAATTCTGTTGGATTTTGTCTCTTGATTCATTCTGACAATATCTGCCTTTTCATTGGCAAATTGAGACCATTCACATTGAGAGTTATTATTGAAAAGTATCACCCATTCTTGTCATTATATTATTTTCTTCTTGATTCCTTTCTTTTTCTTTCTACTTAATTGCTCACTCTAGCTGGAGCATTTCTTCTGTTGAACCTCTTGGTATTGTTAGCTGCATAATCTCTTTCTAGGGTATCCTTGAGAATATTTTGGAGTGGCAGTTTGGTGTTCAGTTTCTTACATTCCGGGTCACTCAGTTATCCTGCATCATGCTTAAAGGCAAAAAGATGGGTTTTAACTCTTTTCTTCTTTCATGCCATCCGAACTGAGCTTTTATTCCTTGGCTATCTTCTATTTTCTTTTTCTGTGTCTCTCATAAATATACCTAATTAAAGTGTCAAATGCTAATCGCTTAAAAATAACAGTAAACTGTGACACCTGGCATGTTAATCCCTCAGCTTAAACAGAAAACTTTAAGGATTTAGGTAAACGAATATGATTGATGAATCACTCTCACTGCTCCAGTATGTTTAGCACACTGTCCTTGTATTTATGATAAGCATAACACTTCCAGGTACATTTTATGTTTTCTTGCAGGAGTTTAGTGGTAAATGCAAATATGGGTAAATCAGCAAGATCCCAAACACCTGCTCAGAGCATTCTTTTTATTGATTTAACAGTTGACTCTTTAGGATGTTTTTCTCAAAACATTGGCTCTAGGCAGCATAAGAATTCTCAGTGCATATATTTGTTCACATATCACCTAGAAACTACTACAGTGACAGATTTTAGGAATTTTATATGAGATAGAATGAGAAATAAAGACTATTTTTGATGAAAGCGACTTCCTATTTTACCAGCCAACTCTGTTGTATTTGTATGCTTTCAGTATGAGACTTTCTTACTTTGATCTTTTAGTATCTCCTTTGGCTCAATTATTTGGGAAGTCTTCAGTGATTTTTTTTTCATGAGCATTACACTTCTTCACAGCTAATATCTATAAGGTAAACTTGAAGGCACAGTTTTCCTTCAAATCATCTGTAATTCCCACAGCCCTGAAGAACTCAAGCTATTTTGGTAAGGCTCACTTTCTATTAATCAGTTATCTGTGAATCTAGACAAGGAAGAGCCTTTTTGTGTTTTCTCTTAAGAAAGATAAAATGATGGTTATGTTTCCCCAAATTGTCTTGTTTTGAATGGCTGTTTCCTGGATCACCAACAGCAGTGTCCACAAAATGATTTCCATTCCATGACTGCTTCTAACCATAGTCATTTCTGCAATCAATAGTTTCTGTACTGGAATTTTTTTTAATTGAATTTCCTTGACACAAAACAGAACTCATATCTGACTTCTTAATCCAAAACAGGATTTTTTTTTGACCAGTTAAAACTGTGAATCTAGTTACTCAAAATGATGCTAAAGGTCTATGTTCAATTTTGAGGCTCTGATTCCTTTATATCTGCTTCTTTCTCAGTTTAATACCTGGTTCTGTGTAGTATCCTTGACAACAAGGAAACTGTCTTAGCGGTAGCCACTGCTTCTTAAGGAAGAGAAGGACTCAGGGCAGAGTCCCATAGAAAGCCCTCATTAGTCCAACCTAGCCACGAACCTAGCTCCAACTCTGGGACTCAGGTCAGGGCCCTAAGATGAATCCATGCCTCTGAGGGAAGAAGGTACAAAATTCCAAATGGCAGAAAAAAATTACTCAGTTAAAAGCAATGGTTTTCCAGTGCTGTTAATAAAAGCACAAAACAATATGTATGAATGCATTTTACATTGTGTTATTTATCTCGTATTTGCAATTAACTAATTTTTATAACAAAAGATACTTAATGGAAGCAAGTGGGATTGTTTTCTAAAGTAGATGATTGGTTATAGTTTAGTAGACAGACTTCTCACCATGGAGAGCACTTCAGGTAAGGCACAATTTCATGCATAAATATTTACTGAGCTTTTATTTCCCAGGCATTTTCTGAAGACACCAAATGGCACAGCCCTGCCCTTAGCCTCACACCTTCCTTGTCAGGGGAACCAGTGGGTCAGATGAGATTGGCTTATTTCATGACATAAACAAGCAGTTGAGGGTTGTCCATGGCTCCCTAGAAGTTCAAAATGGACATTTGGCTTAGGCAGAGAATTCCTTGAAGCTGAGGCAATAGATTTAGCATCACTTGGCCCCTTTCTGCCTCTTCAGCTTCATCCTGTGCCTTGTGTCCCAATGCACGGTCATTTCAGTGGCTCAAAACCCACTTTAGCTCTTTACCTAATGCACTGTCTGTTGTGTCCACTCAGCCTCCCCCTCCTCCTCCTCTTAGTGCTCACTGTCTTTCATTATGAGACACTGGTCCTGGGAAAACCTACCACAGAGCTCAGGGACGGACTCCACAGGGGCTTTGCGTCCTCTGCTGAGATGCAGCAGAACCCAGCACCATCTTCTCCCAACTCCCTGACAGCTTGGCTTGGCAAGAGGATTCCTTTTCTGATGGGTAACATGTGCTGGGGTCCTCAAAGGGAAGGTGAAACTGGACCAATGTCATCTGTCTGCATGCTCTGCCGCTCTCATGTGTGGACACTGGAGGAGGCAATAGGGATCTCTGCAATGGTGTGTCAGCACCTAGTCACTAAGTTTAGGGACATGAGAAACTGTGACTAGGGTAGTTACTATTAAGGCAAAGTCCATGTCATTGAGAATAGCTTTCTGATGCCCATTCACTCTTCTGGGGCCATAGTTCTGTTATCATTGTTGTTATTGTTGCTGTTGGATTTCTTCGTCTTCTTGATATTAGAGAATTATCGTGAAAGCTGTCCAGGGCGCCTTTCTAGAACCCACCATGCAGGCTTCCCAGGACATCAGGAACCCCACCGCTCAGTTTTATCTCTTCAATCCACACAACACTGGCTCCTACACAGAGTCACTTCCTCAGAGCCTCAGGCTCCATCAGTGCTTGGAAAGAATACAGCCTAAGAGCTCTTAAGAGTTGCTGTGAGAACACAGTGAGGACAGGCATGCAGGGGTTAGGCTGCTGTGTGGCCCACGGAAGTCGCTCAGTGAGTGGCACCTTTGTTACAGGTAAATTCTGAACTCCTAGCTTTACCCTTTAGGTACAGAATTTTGTCCCTAAGAAGGACCACTCTTTAACAAATCCTTTTCCCTCACCCTCACACAGAGGAAAGATGATATCTATCTACTTTACCATTGCTGTTTTGATTCCTAAACTTCCTCTCTGTCACAGCTAGACTGCTTAAAATTCACTTGGTTGAATGGCTGTCATCAAGAAATCAACCAATAACAAGTGCTGCCAGGGATATGGAGGAAAATGAGCCCTTCACCAGTGCTGGTGGGAGCGCAGACTCGTACAACCACTGTGGAATCAGTGTGGAGATTCCTCAGTAAACTAGCCTTGGAGGTCCCATTTGACCCAGCTATACCCCTTTTGAGTATCTTCCCAGAAGAATTAAAAAATAATAATAATACCACAGTGATATACCTGCACCCATGTTTATAGCAGCACATTTTGTCATAGCTAAATCTTGGAAATAACTTGAATGTCCATCAGCTAAGAGATCAATAAGAAAGACGTGTTCCTTTTATACAGGAGCACTACTATTGTCTGCCTAGTGTGAGCAGCGGAAAGAGTAAATAAGATTAAAAAATGGACAGCAGATATTACAAAGTGGGAAGAACTTGTCCAAAAGAGAAGAGAAACAACTGGGGGAAAGGAGAAAAGGAAGGGAAATGCAAAAAAGAGGTATAATAAATGATATTTTACATAGTTGTACTACTAATTTCCCTTAGTTTATTAAAGCAAAAGGTCTGTGTTAATATTATTTGGACAATTAAATGCCTATATCTGTGCTCTGAGTAACTACTTTAAAGATAACAATACATGATGTGTTCAGCGCTGTTACTCACTTTTTATCCTGTTTTGAAATTTTTTCTCTATAAAATAAAATTTAAAAAATAGAAGAATCACTTTCTTTTGGTTCTATCCCCTCTCGCGAGGTTCGCGCATGTACAAAGGCCATGTCTGTCACTTTTCATGACACAGTTACGAGGCATGATAGAAAAATACGCTATGATTAAATGTTTTTTGAAAATGCTCAGAACGAAAGACACATTGCCATGGAACCACTCGCCGCACACACAACCCAAGTCCCTCACCTACCTCGAGTATGCCTAGCCTACCGCTCTCAGCCCTTCCTGAAGCCATTTTGGAAGTCCTTTATTGCTGAGTGGCTTTCTTATGCTGTGCTAGCTGCCTTCGTGTCACTGACTGATGCCAAATATTATTTGCCTTTTATGGCCACTTTTACATGGAGGAGACTGTGTCACATGTCCCAAAGTGTCAGATCTGGGAAGTAGGCTGGATGAGGGCCAGCCAGAGTGACTTCATCAGCCTGATGTTCTGTTAGATGAAATTTGGCATCGGAATTCACTACTTTTTTTCTCACACCTTATAAAAACAGAAAGAAGTTTTCCAGAATGACCTCCGAACGTAGCAAGAACGGGCAAAAGTTTGTTACAAGCGACTTTTGAACTTTCAGTTTTGCCATTCTGCCCTGGGAAAGTGTGTTTGAAGCAAGGTGGAGTATTTTGAGCAGGATTAATGATAGCGGTCTGAGAAGATAGCTCGGTCCTCTAAGCACCTGCCTGGGAAAACATAAGGATCCAGGTTCGAACCCTGTTACTGCACGCTGTGCCAGCCACCCAGTCCAGGCGTGGTGGTGGACGCCTGTAATCCCAGCGCTGGGGAGGATGAGACAGAAAGATCACTACATGTTTGAGTTACTTAGTAGGACCCTGTATCAAATAAATAAGAGATGCTTTTAAAAAGGGTTAATGCTAGTGAGCATTTCTCTGCAGTAAATTTTTGTCTTTAAACATTCACTATATGGAGGGACAACCCGCTCAGGTCCCCCTCCTGTCCCTTTCTTGGACAGGAGCTTTCTTTCCCTCAATAAATATATTCTGCTCATTAAAAAAAATCACTATATGTTTCAATTACCCCTGCATTTAATCCACACTATACAACATCTAACTTTGAGTATAGAAGTTTAAGAGTAGAATTTCTATAAAGCGAGAAGCTGGTATGGAGTAGCTCATCTGAGAACTGGATTTTAGAGGGAAAGATATTTGGCCTAAGTCCTGAAGAGTGTGAACTGGGCTTTAGTCTCCTCATCTTTAAAGTGGGTATAATAATTGCTGGTAGCTACAGGCAACCAGGCAACAAAAACCCTTCTGTGCATGTGCTTATTAACAGCACGGAGTACAATGTTCCAAATAGTGACTCACTGTGGCCCCCCAGCATAGGATGGACTTGTGACCATTGCTTGTGACCATGGATACTCACTCCGACTTTCTTATTCTCAGACATGGGTTATATTTTGTAATGTTACTTCATCTTCACAATATATTTTTTTGGTAGACATCCTCCCTCTCATTTCATGGCTAGACATGGATTCTGTATAAGTGACTAACCTGAAATGATATTTACTATGTGATTCTGCTCAGCTCTGCCTTAATAATATAACCAAACACCTCAGATAAAAGGATCTTAAATATTACTGCCTAGGAAGAGAATATGCGGGTCTAAGATAAAGTTTAGCTTCACTCTGGTGTAGGAATCATTTCTGGGTCCATCACAGTGTCTCACCTTGAGCCTTGTATCCACCTCCATCACTGCCCTGAGTGAGCCCCCTTTATATCAGGAAGTCAGTGAGCATCATGTGGTCACATGACTGGGTAGGTAGCTTGATTGACATGTGGTATGATTGGGTAGGTAGCCTGATTGACAGCTACCTACCCAATCATATTCCTTCTGGAATAGGACTCACAGGTGAAAGGCATGTCTCCGTTTGCCATATACTTCCATTGTAGTTATTTGGAATGTGTCTCCCGGAGATGGAATTTTAGAAGTTCTTACAGAGATGACTTTTGTGTTCCAAGGAGACCCATGCCCCTAAACCCCTTCCTTTTGTAGTTTGAGAGAAAACAAGACAGAAGCTAGGGTCTATCTACAATGTCATCGGCTGTTCTTCCAGGGTACCTCTGCTAGGTATCAGAATTTTTAAAAGGAAGCCCTTGGGCCCTGGGGAAGGCAGGTACCTTTGGGGACTAACTGCTTTAGTGTTTGCTTTTCTTTCTTTCTTTCTTTCTTTCTTTCTTTCTTTCTTTCAGTTTTAGTTCTAGGAATTGAACTCGGGGCCTCACGCTTGCCAGGCAGGCACTGAGCTACATCCCAGACCCTGTTTTCTTAATCAACTTTATTGTCTTTGTACATTTAATAGAAATGTAAAATGTGCTAGTCTTCACTATCTGTATATTTTAAAATAGAAAATTTCCCCAGTGAGAACAAGGTTCTGAGTTCAATCTTCAGTAACAAAAAAAATTTTAACTATTAAGAAAAAAAGAAAGGAAAGGAACTTTGAAGAATATAGCTCCTTGGAAGTATTTATGCTAATGCCAACTGGACATTGAATAGAAGTTTATTTTTCATAGTAAATTTGTTCATTTTTTTTTATCTTGGCCAGCTCAGCCCATCCTGAGGGCTGGACTGGCACGGCATGTGGTGTCAGAGATTGAACCGTGGTCCTCTGCACCTACCTAAGCTTGCCTAAGCAAGCACTTTAGATGGCTGAGCTACTTACCCAGCCCCATGAATTTGTTTTTAGTTAAGAGAGTTAAACTCTCTCTCTCTTTTTTTGTGGAACCGGGGTTTGAACTCAGTCCCTTGCACTTGCCAGGGAAGCACTTATTCCACTGAGCCATTACCCTGGCCCCTCAGAGAGTTAAACTCTTAAATCAAAGGGAATATTGTACCATTTATCAAGTCATTAGATTTTATCTTCTATTTCTATCCAAGTTTATGCTTTTCACTGTCTAATATTAAGATTCTTAGACCATGGATATGTTTGTGCAAAACAGGAAAAGGCCCCACTTGTGCAGACGTGTGACCCTGGAGAGACTCCTGGCCTGTGGAGAGGGTGCAGCCAGGTGGCTCCCACTCACCTCAGCATACTGCGCTGAGGCGCTGTGTGGTCCTCACCACTGCTTGTTACAGCCACGGTATCAGACTGGCTCCAGTGTGAAGCAGACGGGAACCTGGCTCTTGCTGTGTAAGAAGGCCCTACGACAAAATCCTCTGTGAGAACTGGATGCCAGGTGAGCCCCCAAGGAACAGACAGGAGGCACTGGTGGTAGAAAGGGGAACTGCAGCCTTAAATTTCAGCTGCAGGGTTGATTGAGATGTGCTTCCTATAGCAGTGAAATGGTCCTGAGTAAGTCCCAAGTATTGAATGGGTTTAGGATCTGAAATTAAAGTTGAATGTGCACCGCAGCACAGAGCAGTTTTGGTTGTTTTCTGGGGAATAATGGGCAAGGTGGAATCCCAGGCTTTGCAGGCACCTGTTCTCGTTATGCCTTAGGAATCCAGGAAACATCAGCGTGGCAGGTCTGGAAATGCCACTGACAGTGAGCTCTCTGTCACTTCCTCCCTCCTCTTCTCTTGCCAAGTGGCGGCAAGAGTTAGCACCCATGTGACAAACAAGGACCCACATATCACACCAACCGTGTGCTGGGTGCAGGAGACTCAGTGATGAACAAATCTAGACTGTGTTTCTGACTTCATTGAGTTTAGAGCTCAGGGTGGAAAACCGACAATAACAAAGCAATTATTCAGATAAATCTACTTTTAGGAACAGGAAGAAACTCTGTGCAAATAAGCAGCAAATAGCATGATACCATCATTGGAGAGGACTTGTGATTGCCAGTGTAGATGGATTTAGGGCTTGAGATGCTCTACTGATAATTAAAACATGTAGGAGGCAAACTCATTTTGCCCTCAAATCCTTCTGTTTGATAACATTGGTGTCCTAGCATCACACATGTGAAGGGCGGCGGCGTAACTTCATGAAGGTT
The DNA here is from genome assembly GCA_002564305.1 of Octomys mimax. Taxonomy (NCBI): domain Eukaryota; kingdom Metazoa; phylum Chordata; class Mammalia; order Rodentia; family Octodontidae; genus Octomys; species Octomys mimax. The sequence goes on along the minus strand of NDGM011019275.1, from coordinate 62 downwards.
GCTTGGGTGCAGGTATTGGGATCTCTGCTGTGGCGTTCAGGGGCTACGCAGGCTCCAGCTGC
>NDGM011019270.1:0-16771 GCA_002564305.1 Octomys mimax | reverse complement strand
CAGAAGAGAAGCTTATTATTATCCTACAACATATGCAGTTGGGTTTAACCTAACTATCTGTCTGAATATTAAACATCTTAGGCTTAACATGGAACAGGTATTTTCCATCACGTATTGATATGTTAAACTTTAAGTCCCTACATAATATGAAGAAAAAAATTTAAAAAATAAAGAAATTAAAGAAATATAAATAAACAATTACATATTTTTATGCAGAAATTTAGAAATCTAATCATATGTAGCATTGTAGCAGCACAGTCCTATGACACTTTTTTTTCTTGTCTCTATTCTTCATTTATTGCCCTTTTTTTTTTAAAAAAAACAGACACTTACTTGAGAGACAGTATGGCAATGATTGGTCTGAATGACTTCATTGTCAATCAGGGGCATCTTGACGTCTTAGTTCATGGAATTGGTGAGCACTATATAAGTAGAAAAAATGTTTTAATTCTAGATTCTTTTTCCTTTATGTGTCGTGCCAGTGCATTTTCTGATGCTATAACAAAATAGCTGAGCCCAGATGCTTTATAAGAAAAGAAGTTTATATTTCACTCACAGCTTTGGGGGTGGCAGCATCCTAGCGAGCAGCCAGCTTGACTGTGTCGTCTTTTACACATTTTTTAAACAACTTATTCTCCTAAGAAATCAGCAGTAGTCCCATTGAAGGAAGCACTCCTACTAACCAGCTTACCTCAGACTAGTCTCTGCCTCTTATGAACTTTTCCACTTCTCATATTGCTACATAAAAAAACAGGATTTCAAAACATGGATGTGGCACACCCTCAAGTCTCATCCAGGTCACAGCATGTGCCACAGTGTCCCTGGCCCTTCAGCCCCAACTCGGAACCACGTGTGGCTGTGTTACATGGTGGTTCCTGTCTCCTGTCATTAATAATTCCTTCTTCACTAAGTAGATTCCGATACTCCTCCTGCACAGTAACCGTGGGTCAAAGTGATTTCATTTAAAAATCCCAAACTGACAAATCTAACAAGGGATTTATCTCATCTTTTTAAAAAAAGTATTTTGTACAGGGTCTCCCTATGCAGCTCAGACTCACAGTGATCCTCCTGATTTCAGCCTCCCCAGCTCTGGGATTACAGGCGCACACCATCATGCTGGTCTTGGTGGCTGGCTCAGCATGCCCAGGGGTGGGGCCGGCGTGGCATGTGGTGCTGGGGATCGAACTCCAGCCCCTCCCTTGCCTAAGCAGGCGCTGAGTCCACGGAGCTGTCTCTCTCTGGTCCTCTAATTGTTTTTGTAATGTTCACTTACTGTGGTTACTTTCTAAAGATTTTTGATTAAGAAATCTTGTTCATCAGTCAGAATGAGAAAACCTCACCCATCCACTTAGTACTTCTCAGGTTTGAAGGACAACATGCCTTTTGTGATGTCTCACAGAATAAAGTAAAAGCATAGGTTATCTCACAAATGTCCATTGCCTTAACTGAAGGCATTTGTGTTCCATTTTCTCCGTCTTATTTCCACTGCTTTATTGTCCATCACAGCACATTTGCAGTTAGATTTTTCCCTAATTTGGGCACATGCTCTAGGTGTCCCGAAATAGCTGACTTTGATGTGCTAGTGAAGCTGTGCTCCACGTGAGCCTGTGGACAGCCAGAGTTCTCCACCGTGAGCTTCTGTGCAGCCAGGCTCCACCAGTGTCTGCAGAGCAGCCTGTCCTGAGTTCCATTTCTGAGGGCTGCTTTGGAACTAGATTCTTATTTCGCAGCCCTTGCGATGCTACCTGGCCAGAGCTACTTTGGGGGATCTTTTTTTTTTTTTTGTGCAGGATCTCACCACACAGCCCAAACTCACAGTGATCCTCCTGATTTCTGCCTCCCTAGTGCTGGGATTGCAGGCGTGCGCCACCATGCCCAGACTCCATCGCCAGCTCAGCGTGCTCAGGGGCGGGGCTGGTATGGCATGTGGAGCCAGGGATTGAACCCTGGCCACTACACTTACCTAAGCAAGCACTTAGTCCACTGAGCTATATCACCGGCCCTCACTTCGGGGGATCTTCACCACACTGGGGACTCCAGGATGGGGATAATATTCGGATTTATTGAATGTGAATCATGTGCTGGCATGTTCTCGAGTAGTTGTATGTGTTTTCTTCAGTCTGTGCAGCAGCAGCTTCCCAAGTGTTTAAAACATGGATTAACTTTGGTGCCTGGTGTTCAGCTCAAATGTCAGATGGTGATGAGTGTGCCACCAGCAGTGTGCTGCCCTTAGCCTGATGTGACACTGCGGAGTTGTCAAGGACATATTGAGTTGATGTGGGCCATCACAATGTGTGATTTCAAATGCCCGTCAGGATCATGTAACTGACAAGAGGCTGAAAGATATTTCTGCAGAGAAGCCTGCTATTGAAGGCAATTATTTTATGCAAAACTGAATCTTAACACAATTAAGAGCATAATAAAGTTGGTACCCCTGGTGCTGGTGCAGCCGTGCTTCTATGAAGAACAGTGACAGTAATTAGACTTGACAACGTCAACCAAAAATGTAGAAATGATTGAGATGATTAAAAATAGGGACTGATACCTTCTACTGTTAGTTATGATTCTTGTCCCTAACTGTGTTGCGCTCAACATGAAACCTATCTTGAGCATTGAGACCCCTGGGGGAGCCGCAGCAAACTTCCGGGGGTATCACTAGAGAGTGTGGGTTTTCCTGCACAATTCCTTATCATCGGTTGGATACCTAGTGAATTCTTAGCTGGAGGCAGCTGGTGGCTTCAGTGTTGGTGCATGCCTTTTGTTGATGTCATGCATCTGTGAACTGAGTACAGTGATTGTGATAAAAAGCAAGTGCTCCTCAAAGACCACAGGAGACTGGGAGTGTAAGTGTCGGTGTTTCACCCAATTGCCACGTTGGAGAAACTGATTATTGCCCAGTGAGATTCCACATCCTGTTGCAAGTAATTGTCATTTAATAATGACAATTCAAGTTTACTTTTAGGGAATACCTATTTGTCTGGACCTAACAATTTAATAAATAGAACTATAATCTATTTCTTTTGGCCTGTTGAACTTTGTGGGAAGATTTACTATGATGTTAAGTATCCCATGGAACAAAGCAATCTGGCATCCTTGGGTTTTAACTCATATTATCAAGACATTTTCCGAGTTTAATACATGACAAATCCCACATGCTTTTTCTGTAAAGAGAATTTCAAATCATATTTGAGAATGGAAGAACATTTTTATTCATGTGCATGGAGTTTTTTTTGGAGGTCTTATAAGAGGTGATTATTGTAATGAAGTCTAGAGATTTGTATTAGCCAAATTCAGGTTTGATATTGAGGTATTGATTTCCTAAATTGGTGATTGAATTTCCAAGAATTGGTGGTGCCATGCAATTTAATCTGATCATGTAACTGAGATAAATTGCATGAAGGAGACTCTCCATTTCCTGCTGGTGTCAGTGATGTGAATGAGTGTGACTTTTTTGTGGCTGTGTCTTCTGTTACTTCCTGTGGAAAACAGGCCGCAGGTCCAGTTTTGACACCATTTCTAGGAAATATTCCACATGTTACTCAGCTTTCTCATTGTGGGGACAAAACACTTGAACTTCCAACACATGCAAGAGGAAAGGTTTAATTTGCTTATGGTGGGGGAAGGGGGTTCAGTTCACTGTTAAGTGGCTCAGAGGTAGGAATGGGCCAGCGGAATGGCACGGGAGAGGAAAGTTGGCCCTTGATGGAAGGCAGGAATCAGAGAGAGAAGGGACAGCCACGGAAGAAGGTGCAGCCGCCGAGATCCTGCCGCAGTGATGCCTCTTCGGATCAGGCCACTCCTCCTCAGCGCACAGTCACCCATGAATTCCTCTCTGGTTTAATCCAGTGAGGAGCCCAGCACCCCTAGGTCCAGTCACCTTCTGAAGGCTCAGTAGTGACCCCAAGAGGCGTTGGGGAGCACTCAGGATCCGAACCACACACACGTCTGTTATGCAGCCTGATTTTCAGATCCCTGTGCATCTTCACTGGCCGCTGTTGCCTTCTGGACTGTCCTGGATTCCTGAAGAACAAGGTGGGTTTTTGTCTGAATCACCAAGCTCAGGTTGAACTCAGCCCCCTAAGTCTCCTGTCCATATTCTAACACACTAAAACACAGAGTGCTCTGTGAAGTGCTTCCCCTTCTCTGGAACAGAACTTTGCAGAGCACACACGCCAACCCTCGTCCTGCATCGTATCTCCTTTGTCAGTTGTTCCAGTCGGTCTGTTCTGTAAGTCACTTTCCATGGATACTTCGCATCATCTGAACCCCCAGTTCGTAGGTATCAGGTTCTCATTTTCGTCTTCCAGCTTTTTCTTTGCAATTTCTTACCAGTCATTTTTACTGTTCTCAGCACATCCATCCTGCCATCCCAGGTCAAGTACTGTGAACACACTTCACTGTCATTGTCTCTTGAGTTCAGATATTAGCCCCTTTAAAGATTTGTACTTTGTAGGCCAGTGGAATAGCTCAGTGGACTAAGTGCCTGCTAAGCAAGTACAGGGACCAGGGCTCAATTCCTGGAATCACATGCCACACTGGCCCCAATCCTGGGCATGCTGAGCTGGCCACCAAGTCTGGGTGTGGTGGCGCATGCTTGTAATTCCAGCGTGGGGAGGCTGAAAACAGGAGGTTCGCTATGAGTCTGTGCTGCGTAGTGAGACCCTGTACTAAACACACTTAAAAAAAAAATTTATATTTTGTAAACATCAAAACTTGATTACTGCAGTGCTGTTTCTTTTGGAGAAGTCTGCTGCACTTGTCCCAAGCTCTCCAGGGTTCAGTGTCCTGTCCCCTTGATCAACTTCTGCTTGCATGTTGCTCTTTCCATATGCTGGCTCGTGAAGAGTACGTCTTTATACCTGGATAATAAAGAAGGCTTGTGACTTTCTTTTAGTATGGCAAGACTACACATGCTAAAGATTGTCTTTTGTAAGTTCATGTTTACTGTGCAAATTCTGCCAAATGATGACATTATAATGACACTGGAGATGTCACTGCAGATAACTGTGAGTAAAATAAAGATTCGTGATTTCTGACTTTGTGTCTTGTTGTAGATAAAAGCCCACACGAAGTTCAAATAACAGTATCAATCTCTGTAACTCTGCCATGCAGCCCTGGAGGTCAGTGACAGGGCAGTGCGGGGCATGATGCAGCCGTGGAGTGTTAGGGTGCGTGAGGTGCAGAAACACGGGGCCCCGAACTGAGCAGCATGAGCAGCGGACATTTCCTGATGTGTGGCTCAAGATGCTACAAGGGTGAGGTCAAGGTGGTGGTCGAATTGCGAAAGAAGGGTGTGAGCCAGTTCTCTGTCCTTGGTGCTCGGTGGCCATCTGCTCATGAGTCTTCACAAGGTCTTCGCTCTGCACCTGAGTCCCTTTTCCATTCCTTAAAGGAGGCCTTGTGGCGTCCACTCTGACAGAAGGGTCACTCACTGTTGGAAATAAGTGCAGAGTGAAGGTGGCCCCCAGAGTCTTGGTAGCTGAGTGGGACACAGCTTCTGAGGAGGGGTCACCTTGGGGAAGGGGGAACTGAGTGCTGGCCTTACTGTGCTCATGCACTCCAGCGGCTGTCACATCAGAACACATCCGTTCTGCAGTGGGAGAGCACAGGTCCTTATGACTCACTCGCTGCTAGGGATGCATCGTCCCGAGTGGGGAAGGAGTGAGTGGGGGACCCTTGGGGAACAGGGAGGTCGGGACCACTGGCACATGTGGTGTCCTGAGCAGAGCCTAGAGAAAGGAGGAGGAGAAAACTGCAAGGCTCTACAGGGCTCAGGCTGTGCAAGACAAATCCTCCATTGGGCACAGCACCAAGAAGGCCACTGGTGGAACTTTTAGCATTGTGTGAACCTTTTTGTCTTAAAAATGAGTGTCACTCATTTCCACTGGGAGTTTGAGGGACAGTAAATACAGGCACCGCATAAGTGCTGAGTACTGATGTGCTTGCAGAGGATCCTGGTGCTTGGATTGCCAGACATGAGGGGCTAAGACAAGGCTGGCTTTCTCTATGGATGTGAGAGGCTCAAGCCTTCTCCTTGGAAAAGCACCTGCTTGTTGGGAGGGACTGAAGCTGGAATTTGTTCATATATGTGAGGGCAGGACAAGGCCAAAGTAAGTGAGGCATTAAAGGCTACCTCTGTCTTGAAAAAGGCATCCTGCCTGGAAAATTTCAGCCATTAGTTTCTAGGGAACTTTGTGTCTTGTGATACTACCTTTGCAAAGGTGTAAGTAAACACCCTGTTGTTGTTGGGTCCTTGTCAACCTCAGCTATTATATCTTGTCTTTATTTTCTGAATTCCCTGCCATTCTCTCCTGGGGACCAGCGAGAGACCAATGAGTCCCTCCACCGTCTCCCAAGAATCATGCCGTGTGCATGCCCTGTTGGGGAGGGAGAAGGAATGATCAATGTCAAGGCTTCCTGGGAAAGGAAGCTATGAGAATGTAGAAGTTCCCTTTTGTCAAAGTTCAAAGTCAAAATTCTAGATAAAGCTATGGGATTGTATATAGGTGAGGAAGGGTAGGCATATCAGGTAAAATTCCCATGTTAAAGCCAACCTTACTGCGTTTTATCCATGTGCCTGAATTCTTTGTCTCCTACTTTCTGTGAGTACTAGAGTAAGGATATTGGCACCAATGAGTTGAAGCCCACCCTACACCTAGAACAGTATCTAGTAGAGGACACGCAGTCACAAAGTTAGCTTTATTATTATCATAGGGCAGCTAGAATGTTACTGATGGAGTGCTAGGTTAGGCTCACTGCTTCAGCAGGGATGCGTCTATCATCAGGCATGCTCTAGTCACTTTCTCATCACTGGGACAAAAATACCTGATGCCTGCAAATGAAAAGAGGAGAGGCTTGTACAGCATGCACTCGGACTTTTGGGGGGTTCAGTCCATGGCCAGTCTGTGCCAAGGTAGACGCTGCATGGCGGAGGGGCAGAGGAGAGCTGCACATGTCTAGGTGGACAGGAAACAGAGCAACAGCCTGGGGACAAGAGCACACCCTGTCCCTCATCCTCCCAGCGAGCCACCCTTGCTGGCCGGGTCTCACCTTCTAGTAGGGCTTTCAGCTATGAACTCAGCAGTGGACTAGTATGTAGATGAGCATAGTGCGCATGGTCCCACAGGAAGCCACTGTGGGCATTTTCCATCTAAACTGTAACCAGGAACAAGGGCTTGAGCTTACCTTTGGATCTCCTAGTGGAAACGGTTCCCTGAACTTTGCAGCACAGCCGTAATGCAGAGCAGCACTGATATGTGACTTTCATGCTACTTGAATTCTCTGTATATAGGAGAACTTGAATTCAGTCAGGTGTCCATTCAAATGTCATATCATTTTTTGTTTGTTTGTTTTTTGTGGTACCAGGGATTGAACTCAGGACCTTGTGCTTGCCAGGCAAGTGCTTATTCTACTGAGCTATCTCCCCGGCCTCTCAAGTGTGACATCTTTAATGATGCCTTTTGTGGTCCCTGAGCCTACAGAAAGGACCTACTGAGCATGTCATCAAGCTGTGTCTTTATAATAGTTACTGGTGCTAATGTTTTCGGGTTTGAGTTATGTATTCATTTAGGTGTTCACTTAACCAATGTTTATTGGGCTCCTACTGTGTACCAGGCACTGTGTTCACTACTGGAGACATGAGCAAAATAAGACAAAGTCTTGGTTTTCATGGGACTTACCATCTAATGGAAAACAAATAAGTAAATATGTAGTAAGTATTGTATGGTAGATGGGGATTGAGATGCAAGAGGGCCAGGAAAGGTTTGGCTGGAGTTGGCTACATGGGCTCGCACATCTCCATGGTATATTGAAAGATGGCTCCGCTTCCCTGGTGGATTTGTGGATGGCAGTGGGGAGAAATCTGCAGAGGGAGACACATGTGGCCGTCGGGTGAAGCATGCGCAGTGGGATCCTGGATGGGAAGTGCCAAGGCCCAGATGCAACATGTGCTTGTTGTGTTCATGAAGCAGTAAGGGGGATGATGTTGCAGAGACAGAATTGGAGTTGGGTCTTGATTAGCTCTTGCAGTGTAAAAATTATAGCAAACTTGATGACTTAGGACAGCCACTGGTTCCTTTGTCTCATTTCTTCGTTAGCTTGTTGGCTGGGCTCCCTAGGCAGTCCTCTGCCAGTCTGTACTGTGCTCACTCATTTGCCCTCCTCAGAGCACTGGTCAGCACTGGAGTTCTCAGCGAGGGTGACTTACCTGTGGTCTACGTTAATGTCTTGTCCTTCGGCTGGTTATCCTATGCTTGTTCACGTGTCAGTCACCCTTGCCATTTCCTGTTGGTCACAGGCAGTGTGACCTAGCAAGCCTGGATTCATGGGCTAAGGTAGGACCTTTGTCTCTTGGTGAGTGGCACTGCAGTCACTCCAGGGAGAGCCACAGGATGCACAGTAGAGCGCTGTGCAACCTCCTGTGTAGAAAGTTTGCAGATCGCTTGTTATGTCACTTGGACAGGGAAGCCGAAAGCCATGTGGGGTTTGGAGCAGAGCTTTAGCCTGATAAGACTTAGTAATTGGAAAGATACAAGGGTGATGAGCAGGCTATCGATGACCGTGCTCCAGATACACCCCTCCCCTCTCCCCCTCACCTGAGTCAGTGCTCCTTGTGGGCAAGGATTGTTGTGTCCTTGACAGCGTCCTAGCACTGAGGACCATGGATGGCATATGGAAAATAATGAGGGCCTATTTGTTAAGTGAATGAACAGATGAATCTGTGGGACTCTTCATTTTTCATGTGAAGTTGTAGAAGCCGAATAGAGCCCCACTTGCAGGACCCTATAGGAGATACCCCCGTGCAGGGCCCTCTGCTTGCTGTCCTTGTCCTTCTACCACAGTGGGAATGCCCTCTCAGCAGCAGCTGTGCAGCCACAGAGCTTGGGTGGCCCAAGGCTTTGTCCCTCATGAAGGGCTGCTCAGCGATGTATCCAAGGCCCCTTCACTTTGCTTCATGGCAGCCTGTGTTGTTTTTTTGAATCTGTAGATTGAATTGTTTTCATTCCTATAAATGGAAATCTGAAACAGGAAACCTTGAGATTTTTTTTTTCTTAGAGGAATAATTGCTGAAACAAACTTGGAGTCTGACACCTGTAAGTGGTACTTCCGCCCAGTAAGTAAATGTAATAGTGCCAGCTGGTGGGAGCCAGCACCCTCAAGTATGCCGTGTTCATGAAGAGCTGTCCTTTAGCATTTCACAGCCTCACGTTTCCCCTAATCATGCCTTGGAGAATTTGGAAAACATTAGACTGATCTCGCACCCAAGTCCTGCGTAGGGAGCAGAGCTGCACTCTCTGCATCGGGTCTCTGCAGTCAGCACCAGAGAGAAACCCGCTTCGCCGGGCCCAGCCCTGCCCACTGCTCCTGTCACGGCCCTGCTGGTGGCCCAAGGCTTTGTCCTCTTGTTTCTCCTCTTCCACCACCTGCAAGTGTCTCTTCTCACTTAGGTTATTTCTTGGGATAATTCTGTAAGTTACGCAGCTCCTTTGGCAGGAATGGTGGCCTGTGTTTGTAATCCTAGCAGTGTAAGAGACTGAAGTGGGAGGGCCACAGGTGCGAGCCCAACCTGGGCAGCTTAGCGAGGGCTGGTCTTAAAATGCAAAGAATTAAAAAGGGTGAGGATGTAGGTCACTGTGAAGGTTCTGTACAGATATTCTTCCACTGATGATGTATATCTCCTGCTTATGAGATGTATTGATACATAATATCCTCCCTGTTGTTAAGACTAACAGAAAAAGCAGAATCCCTAGCAGATGAGCCTTCCCACACCCGGGGGTGCTCTCATTCTTTCCCAGCCAGTGTCCTTACGAGTACACTCCACACTGAACTGTCTGCCTCCATCTCTAAGTCAACTTGCTCTCTCTTGCTTTCTGCAACTGGTCTTGCCGAAGCCAACCATGACTGGAAAAGGGTTGTTCAGGCTCGTCACGGTGACATGGTAGCGGGTGTCCTCTGGACCAGTTGAATGACTTTCTCCATGCAATTTCTACTTCTCCTTTGCTTGGATCCGTGTGAAAGAATGGTCACTTTCTGCCTTGAAACTTTCAGCTGTTGCTTGTCCACCAAGATGAGCAGGAAATCTCATATCCCTCTGAGAGGACGGAAGGCCTTTCTGGTCCCAGCCCTGCCTGCTTCTTTGAGTTCATTTCATGTGGCTGCTCTTTCTCCTGCCATGTTCTATCGGCCCTTCTCCATGTGCCTTAGAATCCCCGCAGGTGCTGAAGTGCCTGCCAGGAATACCCATGAATCCTACCCATCCCGCAGCTCTCAGGATAACATGCTATCATGGTCTAGATCTGAGGACCATGTGCTAAAGATTCGTCAGCTGCCTGTGCTACTGGGAGCTGGTTGAACTCTTTGGAGTTGGAGCTTAGTGGCAGTAAGTTAGGTCATTGGGGGCATGGCCTGTAGGGGTTCTGCCTTCTTCCTCTTTCCCCTTCTGTGCTTCTTTTCCTCTTCCTCCTTCTCTCCTCCTCTGAAATGAGATCAACAGGTCCCTTGTCATGTGCCTGGACATCAGGTCCTCTGCTGCCACCATCCCAAAGCCATGGGCCCAGCAGCCCTGGACTGAAAGCTCTGAAACCACGAGGCAAAAGAAACATTTTCACTTTTAAGTTGTTTATCTTAGGCATTTCGTGACAGTGACAGAAAGCTGAAAGACACAAATGCCCTTTGATCAAAGAGGCTTCCCTGATCCCTCAACTCAGGCGAGTTCCTCTTCTGTCCTTCCGAGGGCCTGTGCATTCACGTAGGCTTTCCCAGCACGGTGCCACTTCCTCGCTGTCATTTCACTCTGCCATTTACGTCTTGCTCTGGACTGGACTGCACAGCACAGGAGTGGGAGCTCACCTGGCTTTTCACCAACATGCCTGTGACCAGCCTGAAGGACACATGACAGCTAAGTTGTTATAGGATGAATGGCTGGATTTTGTTCCCTAGTTTGAAGACAGCAGTTGCCAACTTCTGTGGGCTTGTTTATTTCCTGTGGGCCTCTGTTCACAGGTTGCCTTGCAAAGCACTGCCTCAGAAACCACAGTGGACACTGCTTCTTAAGATGCATAGGGGACCGGGGATATAGCTCACTGGGGTAAGCACCTGCCTGGCAAGTACAAGGTCCTGAGTTCAATCCTTGCTACTGCCAAAAAAGAAAAAAAAAAAAATACATGACAGCTCAGGAGTGCAAGTGAAGAGGCTCGTCGCCAGATATATCCCCCTGGGCCAGGGAGATGCTCAGTGGAATAAGCGCTTCCCTAGCAAGCACAAGGGCCTGAGTTCAATCCCTCGGTTCCACACACACACACACACAAAAAGTCCCCCCCAAGGAATCAATTTAAGAAAAGTTTGCCTAATTTTATCAGATGGCTTTAAAAAGTTAATAAATGACCAAGCCAAGTGGGAGGCTAGGAAGAAATAATCCACAGTGCCCCAAATGGACTGTGCAACAGCACAGCCAAGTCAGTTGTATTTCGTTTATCTCTGTATTGAAGAAAATCAGTGTGAGCTGCTTGCAGAGCAGACAGGCGCGGCTATGTGCCTCCTCTTCGGGTTGAGCTCAGCGCTTCTTTCCAGACCGAGCAGCTGCGAGCCCATTTCCCCTTCGCTCCAGTTCCTGACCCTCAGATCTGATCCCTGCTGTCTGAGGTGCTCTTCTCTCCTTGCTGGGACGAAGTACCCGACAAGAAGTCTGCCCCACAACTACATGAGGCTTCGGGGGAACAACTAGATACGAACAGTAACAGTGGGTTACTAGCCAGAAACTTAAATAATTGCTCTGAAATTCTAATCACAGAGTTTGTCCTCCTCGAATGTCTTGCCTGTGTGTCTCGGTTATTGTATCTTATTGCTGGGACAAAATACCCAACACCTACAATGAAGGAAGGAAAGGTTTATTTAGCTCACAGTTTGTGGAAGTTTCAGTCCATACTCCGCTGGCTCCAAGGCAGAGAGTGGTGCATGGCAGAGGGCAGCTGTTCACGACGGTGGAAAAAGCGAAACAGCAAGAGCAAGAGGGAGGAGCAGTGGCAGCAGTGACACGAGAGTGAGTCTGTCTCCCTCATGCACTCAGGCTACCTGCCCCAGGCTGGGTGAAATAGTCACATTTCTAATCCCAGCAGCACTCACACCCATAATCCCAGCAATGGATCATGAATTAATCATAAACTCTAGAAGTTCGTTCCATAACTGCGTGAAACTTTGGGGACAACTACACGCAAACAAACAATAAGTATCTTGAACTGTTTTGGAGCTGTTCTTCCTGTGCTTGGAAAAAACCTTCATACCTGCCACTGTTTTACCTTTCAAAGGCAGAGAGGCTGTTTCAGAGAAAATCACTTCTGTTACATAGATGCCCTGCACACGTCCCCCCAGTCCAGCTTCTTAAGCATTGGCCTAGAGCTCCAGGCCCTTTTATGCAGCTGCTCTTGGTTGCATGACGCTATATTTTTGAATTCTTTCCATATATGCTAAACATGATGTCATCACACATCATAGGTCGGTGGAAGCTCCTACTGATCTTAACTGCAATAATCTCAGATTCATGTTTCGGAATCACTATGGGGGCCATGGAGATAGCTCGGTGGTCTTAAGCGCCTGCCTGGTAACACATGGACCTATGTTTCATCCCCAGTACCACGTGCTGTGCCAGCCCTGTGCTGAGCTGGCCACCAAAACCGGGCGTGGTGGCGCATGCCTATAATCCCACCATTGAGAGGCTGAGACAGGAGGATCACTAAGAGTCTGAGCTGTGTAGTGAGACTCTGTACCAAATAAATAAATGAAGATTTTGGAAAAATTAAAAAAAAAAGAATCACTCTAGAATCTACACTTTCAAAGACAAAGTGAAACCCAGCATTTCTTTCTGAGTTCCTGTGGTAGTGAAGCTGTTTTCTTGAATCATCTGTAGTAGCAGCTCTCTGCAATCTGCGGGCAAAGGTGACACTGCACTCGGCAGTTGGAGATATTTACGGTGGTTTTGATGAAATTGGGAGCAAGGAAAATTGGTCAATCTGAGCGTCTTGCTGGATGGGCGCGCATGGGCAGCGGTCCACCGGGTGCCTTGCATTGCCTGCGGACAGACACCTCCCAGACTGGATGCTGAAGCATGGTCAGCTTCATGTCATACGGGTAGACCCAGCTTGGTGGCTCCAGCACCACAGGAAACAGGCAAACAAATCTTTGCATGATTGAAATGCTATATTTGAGTTCCTAACTGCCAGCAGAGTGTTCACTGACTTGAGAGACAAACGGAAGATGACATCATCACCTGCTTTCTATCTGCCGGAGGTCACTAACAAGTAGCTAGAATTTAGAAAATTAAAAAAAAATTATGTCACTCAACCTCCCCCATCGCTAGAATCATGTCACTCAACTTCTGGTGCAGAAGCCCCAGGAATGCTCAGTCACGTGTCACTCATCCTGACCTGCCCTTAGAACAATATCTACTTAATTAATTAGTTAATTAGTAAATTTTGCAAGCTCGGTCTTGAGCTTGGGCTCTGTCCCCCAAGCAACACCCCAGCCTTGCTAGAGTATTGCCAAAATATTAGGCTCCCATAGAGGGGTGTACCAAAACATCTAAAATCACTTTCATGTAAAGAGATACAAATATAGAAAAGTGAACCATCTCTGAATTTCATTTTAACTTGGGTGAAACTTTTATGCATTTTTAAAATTCATTTTCTCCTGAGTGTAATAAAAACACTCCGTGACTGCTAACATTTGGCTTTCCGAGTTCTCTCTGCGCATGCAGTTTCCTCTGTCCTGACTCCCGTCTTCCAGGGCTCTTGAATGGGATTTATTGATGAGCTTATTCTTTCCCCAAAAACTTGACAGAGTTCTGGGGCTGAGGAGGAAGCCGGCAGCGGCAAGTGGGAGCTGGAGACCCACAGGAAGCATGTTAAGAGCGTGCGGAATGTGAGTGCAGAGCAGGAAATTGACGAATTAAGGATCCGGAGGGTACTCAGTACACAATGATGGTCTATATTAGACCCACAAATTTTGTCTTAATAAGTAGATTGCCTAAATATTTCATTTTAAGTTGTTCTTCTTGCAAAATGCTCTTACAAAGCCTTGCTGCAGCTTCTGCTGGAAATATTATTGCAGAATCAAGACTACTAATCTTACTCATAAGCTTCATGACACTAAAGCATGTTTTTAAAATTTTTTCAGTACAAGAGGATGAAATAATCCCAACAGCATGAGCCATGGAAGAGAACTGAGTGGCACAGACAAATTCTATCAAGAAGAAAAGCTTACAAAAATGGACATTGGCTCTTTTTTTTTCTTATCTAGTACAGGGGCTACAGGTTCTCACTACACAGATTGGACTCGTAATGATCCTCCTGTTTTCAGCCTCCCAAGTGCTGGGATTTCGGGTGTGCACCACCACACCCTGGACACTGGTTCTTGACCATAGGTTCATTCTTAAAACAATAATAAAATCAAATTTAATTAACAGAATAAATGAGAACCCACAGTATATTTCATTTTTGTAGTAGGGACAATATCCATTTCTTACTAGAGAAATAAGTCTCTTCGGCACGTCAGCCTTTGTGCGTGGGCTGGTGGGACCCTCAGCTGACTGACGGGGCACACAGCAATTCCAAGCCTAAAATGGAGATGGTGCTTTCTGGGAGACAGATGAGGGAAGGTTAGAAAAACAAAAATCAAGCTATAAAACATTCCGGGAATATTGGCAATTGACCTGCCAACATACTCATGGCAGAAATGAAAATCAAAACCATTTAAGTTTTAGATTCCTTCTCTGTTATTTAATTGTGTAATCTTAAGTTTCATCTTAAATCAAAGTTTCTGTTGCTTTTAAACCTGGCATTATAAAATAACTCTCTGAAAAAGTAAGTTAATGGTCTTCTTTTGAAAACAAAATTCTTTTGATTAATAAAAATTGTGATTAGTGTGGATTCTATTAACAATTCTCAAAGACAGCCTGGTCTTAAGATTCTAATAAGTGCTATTCTTCAGTTATGCTTTTTTATGTCCTGATTCAAATATGTATACGTATATTTTATCTAGCTGTAAAAGGTAGCCTATGATCCAGGGATGCGTGTCTTTCTAATTCTTGTGTAAAATGAAGCAGTAATGCCACTGAGTTCCTTAGTGATTTCAAGACATTATCCCAAATTCTAGTCATTCTTTTCATTGATCGCTAGTCAGCACTAACTATTGTTATGGTTTTTAAATAGTGAACTAGCTGTGAGGTAGAGATTGCCTCCTTTTACAATGGAAAAATCTCCCACTCTGCTGGCCAAAGGCAAAGCAAGTGCAAAGATACATTGAATGTCTGCAATTTAATGTATAAAGAGCTTTCTGTAGATCATATTAAGCTCCATGTGATTTTGCGGAAAAATGAAAACCAGCAGTGTCAGGTTTTATTTTAAACACATCACGCGGTGCCCCATTTTCAGTTGCTATACTGCTGGCTCCGTCCCAGCAGTTTCCTGTCGTGGATACCACGGAGGTCCTGCCCTGTCACTGCGTCATGCTTTCATCTGCTAGCTGTTCAGAGGCTACACAACTTTTTTTTTCTAGACCGTCAGAGGTATAGTAATTATTGCTGTGTAGGCTGGGGATTAGAAGTGTAGCTTCATGTAATTTTCTGAGTTTTCTATCATTAACTGGGGTGTGAACATGGGTAAATTTTTTAATGTTGGCCACTGAGTATTTGGCTGGCCTGTGATTAATCAGCCCTCCTGTGCTTCAGTTTCTATAAAATGAGAGTTTAGACTAGAGTTTTTGTAGTGCCAACCTCTGGTGGTTGCTAGGTAAATAATATTCTTTGACTATCCTATTAGTGTATTCTATAGCGATTGTACAGAATCTGAAGTGTGCTTGTGTCCTAATCAAACGTGCTGCATTGTCAGCTTGTCTTTTAATGAGATGGATTTTACATTCACATATGATAGTTTTTTACATTAACTTCAGAAGGCTGGCCATAATTTGCCTAGGTTTTCTAGAGCATGAGTAAGATAATAGAGCTTTCAAGTAGTCCTTCACTTAGATAACTGTTATGTTAGTAGTCCCAGGAAGTAATGTGCAACAAGTATTATAGTTTCCCACTTAATAAAACGTCGCTGGGCTTCTACCAGCACTTCACTGAGGAAATTCTGGGAACTCAGGCCTCTTAAGAGTTGCATATCTGTTCCAGAGCTGGGGCTAAGTGCACTATGAAAGTTACATCCTTGTAGCTTCTGCTTGTCCCTTCTCTCTGTGAAGCGACACAATCTCTGGGTCAGTTTCCCTACTCTGAAACCAAAAGGTAGCCAGATTCCGCAGCAGTTTGGTGTCAGACTATTAGCATCATTCTTGTCTTTGGGAAGGCTTTCTTTCAAATCCTAATAAAATAGGCATTTTCCTAATCTGGGTGATTGCAACATATGGAAACACGATGTAGGATCATCATACAGTGTTGCCAATGGTTGTTACAGTGGCCTTGGCTAGAAGTTGATGGAGAATTGGATTGGTGTATCTGTCCATCCATCCATCCATCCACCCACACCCACCCACCCATCCATCCATCCACTCACCCATCCACCCACCCATCCACCCATCCATCCATTATCCTTCCTTCCATCCATTATCCTTCCTTCCATCTATCCATCCATGCACCCATCCATCCATCCATGCACCCATCCATCCATCCACCCGTCTACCCACCCACCCATCCATCTATCCATCCACCCATCCACTCATCCATTATCCTTCTTTCCTTCCATCCACCCATCCATCCACCCACCCATCTATTATCCTTCCATCC
>NDGM011019269.1:0-11421 GCA_002564305.1 Octomys mimax | reverse complement strand
ATGCCAGCCAGCCCTGCCCCCTGGTGGGCTGAGCTGGCCACACACACACACCCACACCCACACCCACACACACACACACACACACAAAATAAATAAATAAATAAATAAATGTTAAAAAAAAAAAGACCTATTCCTCAACAATGTAAAATAACTGTGAGCCAACTAAAGAGACATACTCTTGACTAGGACACAGAAATAATAAGAAAGCACTTGAAACGAAGCATGGCAAGACTAAAAAAGAAGTAGACGATGTGATAACCGTAACTGGAACTTTTAATAGCCTTTATCTCTCTAGCTGTTAGCATTAGCAGACAAAACATGAGCAAGGACCAAATGCATTTGAGCACCACCATTCGCAAACTTGACCCAAGTGATGCGAATGTAGACATCCCAAACCTGTGGAACATGCATTCAAGTAAACATAAAGTAGCTAACAAAACTGACCCCATCTTTGTTAGGAAAGTGAGCCTGTAGAAAAATTCCGTGGATTCAGATCACACTGCATATTTCCTGTGATCAAAATGGTATTAAGTTTAAATCAATCCCAGAAAAGGTAGCAAGAATATATACACATCCCATGGCACAGTAGTTCAATTTCTAGATTCTAATGCACACGGGTACTTTTGCCATGGCAAGAAATATACAATTCAGTTTGTAAAAATTGAAAATAATCCTGTGGGTATTAGCTATGGCCTGGAAAACTTGTACGTCACATTTCTAGAGTGGAATATTGAATGAACTGTTGCTCCACACAGCGACATGGTGAGCCTTGTGGCTATAAGGAGGCATAGAATGCATCGTATATGATTTCATTTATAAATTCCAGGGCAGGTAAAAAGGATCTACAGTGGTGCAAGCCACAATAGCATTTTCTTCACTTTGTATCCATAACATTCCTCATTAAAATGTATTAAAAAACCAAAACTAAGAATATCTCAAGATTTAAAACTGCAGGAACATTCTCTGGGTGAAGAGGGATGACAGATAAGACAGGGAGAGTTTTCTTGAGTTCGAGTTCTATACCCCCCATGAAGCTTCCACTTGGTCAACTCTTACTTCAGATCTACATGAGCACTCTTATCCATTATTTGTTGTAGGCATACATATGCCATGAAATGATATCATCTGTCGCCAGTCTCTTTTCTCCCATCTGGATTCATGTAGCATGATGCAGCATCTAGGGGCAGAGCCCTGGAGATAGACTTTTCGGGTTAATCCTAGTGCTGCTATTTACGCAAGGCTCTTGAACTCCATCTCAGTGTGCTCCCTGTAAACTAGAAGTAATATCTGTACCTCCGTCTTAGTGCTGTTTTGAGAATTAAATGAGTCAATCATGACTTAAAACAATATCTGGCACTGACGTAAGCTCCCCACCAATGTTTGGGATTGTTACTCTAATTACCTTGGAGGGTTAGATCCTTCCTTGTGTTTGATTTGAATCCCCTTAATTCCTGAGACTACACTGCACAATCAGGAAGATGGGCGTTCTGGAAGGCTGGAAGCAAAGAGTTTTGGGGAACTGACTCTGTTTTCTCTCTGTGGTGGAGGATGAGCTTACACTGGTGACAAGTTTGGCTTAGGACTCAGGATCTTGAGTAGAACTACATAAATTAGTATAAGCATTAGCAATACAGTGTGAATAATTTGTTTTCTCAGCTTTGCTAGGACCCCACTGCCCTGGACATGGCCCTAGGCAGTTCAGACTCTGCTTAAAGGACCCAGATGAGTAGTGGAGCCTTGAGGCTCCAGTCCCTTCTCTGTGGCCACTTCTCTTCTTTTGCCCTCTTCTTCATGGCTAAGGATAGTATGTGTGCAGCATTCTCTACAAGTTCATGAGCTACCTGAATGTTGAGATGAAGCTTGTGGACTGAATGTAGCTGAGTTTTACTGACTGGATCTGAGCAGAATCTTTGGAGATGAGTAGAACCAGAAAGACTCAGCAGTTTAATTTCTGATTCATAGCCTCGGGAGTCCAGAGACAGATAAACTTGGTTAGCTAGATGTGTACGTCTCCAGAAGACATTTTACTTCTCCAGTCCTCGGCTTCCTCATTGGTAACATGTAGCTAGTAATCAAAGGGGTCCTACAGGGTCTTGTAAGGGCCAAATGAGAAATGTGTATGAAGCAATCAGGACATCATGGCAATTACTACTATTGTGTGTGTTGCTCTCTTTCTTTTTGTCTGTCAAGAGGGTCAAAGAAGTTGTGCAATTGTGAATTCTGAAAGTTAGCTGTGTAAGCTGTTCAGTGTGCTCTTTTGTGTGTGCTTGTGAGTGTGTGTTAGTAGGGATTGAACCCAAGGCCTTCACACTGAGCGACAGCCATAGCCCTTTTGTTTTTATTTTTTAATTTTGAAGGAAGGGCTTGCTAAGTTGCTCAGAGTGGGTACAAAATGTGATTTTTCTGCCTCAGTCTTCCAGAGTGCTGGGATTACAGAAGTAGACCACCGCTCCTGGCTTCCTTTCTTACATTTAAAAATTCATTTATTTTATTCTCCTAACAAACTTGCAAGTTTGGGCAGGGTAGGCATTGTTATGTACAAAAGGTAGATGAGATAATAAATAGAGAGACAATGGGATTTGCTTAACAACCATGAAGTATTAGTGAAGAAATGAGCCTAGGCTTTGAGATTCTCTTATAGGAGAAATCCAACTTTATGAATAAATTGAAAAGTAAAATAAAAGATAAATACTAAGGAACAAGGATATATAAATCTTTCACAGATGGGAAGGCCACCAAGAGATGGAGCAAAGGGGGGTTAAAAAGAATTAAGATGAGTTGTGTATATGTGTCACCTCCCTACCATGACTGTTTACATTAAGCCTTACTAACATGTATGAGCAAAAATAATTAAATGAGCCTAGACCCCAAGGTTCTTCAATGCTAGCCTTGAGATTTTTATTCCTTCTTGTTCTATCTATATTCTTAATTTCTAACATAACCACTGAAAGAATATTCATCACCTCTATGTGACAGTTTCCTAAAAGATGGAAGGGTATTAACCTAAAGTGTTAGCAATAGAAAGTCTTGTCTTTTCAGATATGCTCATTGGATAGTTGACCTAGGTGGGTAGAGGCTTTGAAAAGGCCTGAGAGATTTGACTGTGGGGTTTCCTGCAAGGCTGTCACATCCTCATCCTTCTGAATGAGGGCTCATTCTAGCCCCAGGCTTTCCCCAGGATGGCTCTTCAGCGGGCTGTGGTCCTCTCTCCTACACAGGGCTTCTCAGGCTCTCTTGCTGTCTGGCTGAAGAGGATTATCTCACAGGTACCTTTATGACTGTCACTCTTCCAGCTGGGATATGAAGGTTTTATATTGGAATTTAAGGCTTCCTGGAGGAAATTTTAAGCCCTTTAATGTTCCTGAACAGTAGTAACATCAGGACTGCAGGGTGGGGAAGTCCTTAACCTCCCTTTGAACACCAAGCATAAGCTCCATGAGACCAGAGAGTTTGTCTTTCTGTACAACGCTCAGATATGGAGCAGTGCCTGGGGCTTGGGGCATGTATTAAACACTTGCAAATGATTGAAATTCAAAAATCCCCTCCCATTTTCCCTTTAATGGTGTATCTTTGTTATCATTTTTAAATGTACATTTCAGATTTTAGTGTAGAAACTTTCTAGCTGCTTTGGAGGCTGATGCTGGTGTTGGTAACATGGGAAGGTGATAGAATAACTTTGTGTTGTTGCTGGATTCGAAACTTCCTAGTTTCTAAAGCAGATTTCTTGTTTAGCATGAGACCAAAGTGTTCATGACCCCAAGTTCATCTGCCGCGGAAGATTATGTTTGGGAGTAAATAAATTAGAGATAATTATTATTTTGTTTTAATAACTAAATTCTAGCATTGGGTTACCTAGGAAATTTCAGATACTGGGTATTCTGTTGACTAAAGCTATAGGATAGTCTTAGCTTTAAAAAAATGCTCTGTAGTTTTTCAGATAATGGAGTCTATTTTCCTCAGCAGATTAAATAGAATAGCACTTGCTACTATTAAATATATTTGAATTTCTCTAACAGGAGTCAGCAGAAGAAGCCTCTTCTGAGCAAGTAAACAAATACATGGTCCTAAACAAACAAACAAAGCCAACCAGAAAGAAATAGCAGGCCAGCTTCCCCTGTGCTTCCCCACCAGTCTCTGGTGGACTCTGGACCGGAAGTCATGAGTTTCTACCACCTCCTTGGCAGGCCTGATGGCCTCAGAGGGCGCGGAGGAGATTTGCTTTGCTTCCCTTCACTGTCAAAGCAGCCCGAGAAGCTTTTAATCCACTCTATTTTAAACAGTTGCCAAGTGAAGAAAAAAGTACCAGGGGAATATCCAGAGTCGGGCAGATAACAGCCCCACTCTTTATGTCCCACTTATTAATCCATAGGAAGAAAGGGGGAAATGCTCTTTGGACAGTTAGCTATCCGCGCTCAGTGGCTGGGTGCTGAGCCCTTTTCAAATGTACTCAGAATAAAAATGAAACCCTACTACTTGTTTTGCCCATTAGATAGCATTATCTCCGTGGAACACCAATTCATATCTCTTTGTGCTGTGTGTGGTTCCCACATATGGGATTTTAATAACCTCCATGCTGTGCTATGAATTTATAAGCAGAGCTGATAGAGGAAAAGCACCACAGGACTTTATTTTTTCATTATTACTCTTTTGAACAACAGGGACTGCCTCCTTTCTGCAAGGTTCTTCTGGCGGTACCGGCAAGGCTCTTGCAAGAGGTAGTATAGTGTTACTGCGGAAAGGATAAACTCTTCGTTTGCCGTCTTTTTCCAGCTCTCCTTTGCACCTCACCTGTCATTCCTCACCTCCACATTAGCCCCTGGCTTTGCGCTGGAAGCCTCAGAGAACTTAGTGCACGGAACCCGGGCTGCTCCCCTCTTCTGTAGTTATCCGACATTCTCCGCCTTTTCACTGTGGCCACATTTCCCTTCCATGTAATCCTGCATATCTGAGAAGCCTGTTAGGGCAGACTCCACAGTCAGCAAGTGCTGCGCCCAGTGGCTGGCTTTGCCTTCTGATCTTGGAGGAATACTGTGGACTTGGCCAACTTACCTTTATAATGGCAAAGCTAACATCCTCCTAAGGTCCGCATGACTGTTAATTGGTAGACTTTTCTATAAGCTGTTCAGCACATTATTTGATAGTAGTTATTATTATTGTCATCATTTATTTAACAAATATTTATTAAGTGTCTACTAGATATCAACACTAATCTGGATGCTGGAGTTTTATGGAGAACAAAGTCATTGTCTTGGGTTTACCAAAATTTGCTATTATTATTATTTTTTTGTTTGTTTGTTTTTGGCGGAACTGGGGATTGAACTCAGACCCTTGCGCTTGCTAGGGTTACAGAATCAGTCACTCTAACTCAATATGGTCCTTTATCTGAAATTTCATATTAGGCCTCTTGGATTGTTACAGTAAAATACAAGTTATAAACATAATTTTTGTAAGCCTCAGAATAGAAAAGAGCTCAGAAGGCAAATCCTCACGTATCTATTTCAGGATGATCTATTTAGCAAAAGACCCAATCTATTTATTGGGAATCTATTTACAGATACGTTTCAAAACATGATCGCACCTGATCTTGTGCATGTGATCTTGTGCACACACCTATTTTGCATGTCTCAGGCAGTGACTGGACTGAGCATATTTATACTATTTCTCGGCTCCATGGGAAGTAGACAAAACTGCATATCACAATGCTACAACAGGTCTCTACATTCTTGAAAATGCCTCAGAATTCACTTTACTTGAAAATATTTAGAACAAGATGACACGTGCTGTGCAAATAAATGGAGACCTTACTTAACACTGATGTCAGGTAATGGTGTTAAAAACCACCCTATCGGTAAACAAAACTGATCTTTTAGCCAGTGTGATATTTACAACGCATTAGACACTGCTTTCAGGCATTCAAACACACTTATTGAACACTGCTTCCACAGTGTGCTTCGGTGGTGTCGTGGACTCAGTGGCGGAACAAAATGTTCTCTTCTTCCAAGGAATTTAGTAACTCATGGGAGAGTCTGGACATAGGTGAACAAACAGAATGATAAATATATGATGATAGCTACCATATGTACCATATTGTAGCATCATGTTCTCTGAGAGGTCCTAATGGGGAGGATTTGTCCTGAGTGTCACTGAATGATCAAAATGTCCCTAGTCCTTAGACTGAGGCAAGAACATGGCATGACTGAAAAAACCTAAAGGAGTTAAATGTGCTGTATGGCTCAGTCCAGAGCATGTGAAGGCAAAGAAAAGTTATAGGGTTATTGGACATGAATCAGAAACCTTGTTGATTATTGGGTTTAACCTGTCACAAAGCTGCTTTACCAAGATTTCTTCTACCAAAGGAAGAAAAAAAAAAAACAAAAAAAGATTCCTTCTACCAAATGTGCCTAAAAGCAGTGCCTCTGTGTGGCCCATGTTTGGGTTGATTCACATTTATGGACTGATACGCCATGTGCCATGCAAGTGAGAGATGAGGGTCTATAGGAGTCTATAGTCTCCCTGCTCATGTTGAAAGCTAATTACCCCAAATATGTTTTTAATTGGCAATCACATCTTAGACACACTTTACTACACTTAGCCTTTGCTATCACTTTTACTTCATTCTTTAAAAAAAAAAGTTTTCGGGAAATATGGGCCACATCAGTGACATTTCAGTTAATTTCTCCTAGAAGATGTTTACAGTGGACATAATTTATCTGGGAAGAAGAAAGCAAAAAAGAATGATCTTACTTCGGGAAAATCATGCAAAGCAGGACCTAGTGTCAAGCATCCCAAACGCATCTGTTTTCTAGATGACTTTGTATTCTGCTTCTGCAGCGTTTCCGCACTTAGCCTCCATTATGAGGACCATTTATTAAAAACGTACATAACTTAATTTTTCGTAATAGCCAACAGCTTAAAGCAGCTGGCTACTTGCTTCCTACCTGTGAGTAATCTGCCACCACTTCCTATTACTGTGTCATACTGACCTTCAGTGCAGCCTTACACCCGAACTTAGTTACATGTATGATGCTCATTTAAATAGGTTTTGACAGATTTCCTTGGCTTGTTTATTTATAGAAAAGATTTATTATTCATAAATTCATATTGGTTTGCTGGTGCTGTTCTTTGTGTTTTGTTTAATTTTCCTGAAACTACTCCATATTCTCACAAATTTTTTTCTTTGGTTGTACATCGATTTTAGATAAGTCAATTCATATAAATTAATATTCATAATCCCTTCTATTATTCTCCATAGACATTATTATCTTTAATCTTTAAATTTACTTTTGAATGGGCCAGTCAATAGCTCAGCGGATTAAAGCGCCTGCAAGCAGGCTCAGGGGCTGGGAATACGATCCCCAGGCCTGCCGTGCCAACCCCACCCCTGGGGCACCCTGAGAGGGCAACTGAGACTGGGTGTGCTGGCACACACCTGTAATCCCAGTACTTGGGAGGCTGTAAACAGTAGAATCATTATGAATCTGATCTATGCAGTGAGACCCTGTAGACCTTGTAGACCCTGCCCTAAGAAACACAAAATAAATAAATAAATAAATTTACCTTTGAAAGACATATTGATTCAGGGATGGAGATTTTAGTATTAAATAATTGAGATGGTTGCCTGGCTCTGCCATTACATTACTGACATGAGAATGACTACCAGAATCCTGTAAGCACAAGGATCCTTCAAAGTCCAAAGCACAGCTACAGTTTACTCAGAACTCTGCTGCTGGGAGTCAGCTTCTAGCTAAGGCAGTGTGTCTAGAGCTTTTGCACAGGAGGCGGTTCCGTCCCAAGGGCTCTTGGCTGCAAAGTCTAAGCACTGCTTGGTGGCTTTCGCAGGATTTGCAAGAGACTGGCTGCTGCAAAATGCAAAACCGAGAGCTTGCCAACCCCAAGCCATTGTGCACCTCGCAGATATCCAGTGCCAGGAGCATGTGTGCCAAGGAAACAGAGACCTGTGTAGAAAATAAACTGTCTTCTCTTGGACTTGTCCTCTAGAAAGAGGAGAAGGAGGTGAACGTTAAGTTCTTTTCATGGTTGGAAAATGACTGAAGACCTAATATTGAAAGTTCAATGCTACAAATACACACATTAGAGCAAAATGGTGCCTTATGCCACTCTGCAATTCATGTTATTTCCAGTTATCACATATAAAATCTAATATCCACTATGGCTGTTGTGGTAACATTCATTTCTGCTAGTACAGAAAGGCAGTGCCTGCATGAAGGCTTCCAGGATCAGTGTGTGCTGAGTGTGGGTGGGGCGTGGGGATGCCCCTCTTGTGTGTGTGTGTGTGTGTGTGTGTGTGTGTGTGAATGAACATAGCTGATGTGGGCAGGTAATACTGCTGAGGCCAGCGGATGGTAAAGCAGCCAGTTAAAAACACTTGCAGAAATGAAAATTCTTTAGAAATAACTTGCAAAGCTATCGGGAGCATGGATCTTCCCTCCCTCCTCTCTCTCTCCCTTCTTCCTTCCCGCCCTTTCTCCACCCACCCTCTCTTCCTTCTTTCCCTACTCTTTCAGCTATGACATCAGAACTATTCTCTTCCATCCAACCATTGCTACCTTCTCTTCTTACTTTCTCTTGATTTTTCTTTCCAGTCTTTCCTGTTTCTCCACAGGTAAATACTATTCTCCATTCTGTGCTTATCTAGAGTAAAATTTTCTACTTAACACAATACTGGGAGATAAATTGGGGGTCTTAAGAAATTAGAGCATGACCTACATTTAGTACAATTAGTATTATTCTAAGAAAGTAAATTCCTGTGAAAAAAATTCTAAAACATGGAACACAGAGAAGATTAACTTTGTGACATTTCATTAGACCTAATTCTTAATTACTTGTGATAAAGCTTTTACTTCTTTTAAACCTGGGTTTTTCAATCTCAGCCCCATTAGGGACTGGCTAACTTTTTCTCAGTGTTGTGTGTGGCCTGCTTTTCCTTATAGGATCTTCAGCAGTATCTTTGGCTTTTGCTTGTTAAACTCCAGTCAGTGTCTCAAATTTTAATCATCAAAAAGTCTGAAGACATTATCAAACATCCCCTTTGAGACAAAATCACTCCCAGGTGACAGTAGCTATTTTAGGCCTAGTGATTTAGACAAATGATGACATAAACCAATAAAGTATAAGGTTTTTTTTTTTTTCTTAAATCAGTTTTTAAAGAATGGATTTCCTTCCTCTTTTCTCATTATTTTCAACAGCATCCAAATTCAAAGGCTGGTGCCCAATGCTAATAATGGCTGAATGGGTAAAAAAGTAAACATCTTCCATTTTATTAGATAAGATGTCCAGCAGTGAAAAATCCTTGGATTGAAAGAGCTTGTTAAGATGTATTACGGCAGATGAAAAGTGCTATTTTAATAACTCATTGTTATTCTTAGCATGGGCCTTTTATTTTAGAAAAATGGATAATTAGCATTTTGGCTTATCACTTTCTCTCCATGAATATAAATAATTTGATAGACAGACAACCAAGGGAGACTTCATTAAATAAGGGTCTAATCAGCCTGGGGCTGGAGGAAATTAGAGGTTAGACTTCCAGCCCGAGAGTTGGAACTCGCGGTCCAGTGGCAAGGTCCTCTCATTCATCCAGGGGATTGTTGTTGATTGACCTAATGTTGCAGTCAAAAACCAGAGCACAAGTCAACTGGTCAGAAACAAAAGTCAAAACCCAGCTTGGGAAGCCATAGGCTATACTGCGTTTAAGTCGCAGTGGGATAATTGCAAACACACTTTCAAAGCATAACCACAAGGCGTGCGGTGTTTGGACTTAGCTGCTTCAATTTCTAGATAATGACTTGTTATTAATGTAGAAGTATTAGAAAGTTTTCCAGGGGAAACATATCAGTCCGGAGCCATTTCCCTCTGCATACATTATACACTTCTCTACCATCTGTAGTTATCTGCAATATCTGTACAACCCTACGAGTTTTCAAAAGAGGCTCACAAATAACATTTTACATTTTGAGAACAGACTTCCTCATGCGCAGCCAGGAAATCTATTTTGAAATTAGTTCCCTTTTAAAAATTCCTGGGGTAATCTTTGTTTCTGAAAAACAGCATGCAATGGCGTGTGTAGGTAGCGATTTGGAGCTCTCTTGTCGCATGAAGGAGATAGGTAGCTGTTACTGGAATCCTGGCTGCATTTTTAAGTTTGCAGAGCATTGTTAAAAACAGATCACAATTTTTTGCTGAGGATTTCCTCTGCAGGGCAGTGGGAGAATTCAGATGTGAGAAAATAGTCCCATCATGACGTGGAGGGAGGATTCTCTTCCCAGTTCACACCCCACATTCATTATCCAACTCACACAGAAGCCCGAGCTCTGTGTATCCTTAAGCTGCGCCTGACATTTTACCCTGATGTTTTCTAAGTAGCATTTTTCTACCAAGCCGACGTGTGTGGAAAAAAAGAAGGCATCAAGTATATGATGTGTTCGCAAACACATTTAACTTTATTACTAGCATCTTCTAAGAAAAATAACACAGAGCTGAAACCAAAACAGAGTGATTTTATATGTCCTGAAGGAAGCCCTCATGTGATACAAAGCGGAAAATAAAAGAGCTGCATTTTCCTTTGTGAAATGTGTGCCTGTGTGCTTTTCTTTATGAGTCACGCAAGTTTTTACTGATAAATCCCTCGTAAGATAGGTGGAGTTTGGCCACTCGAGACTGTTTAGTACCCTGAGGGAAGGTTTCAGGTTAGACGCTCATACCAATAAGACGTAACATTGAGAACAGTGAGAGGAGCAGAGTTTAGCTTGTGTGGTTTGTAGGAGGTTTGGCAGGAAGGGTTGTCTTCTGTATCGCATGGCATCTTCAGCAAAGCTTACATTGGCCACCGACACTGTAGGCTCGCTTTCCTTACTTGGGAATGAGTAATAGTATTGAATTTTACTCATGTTTGCCATGGAGCACATATAGAGGCTGCTGATGAGTACCTCATAGAGTAAATGAGTTGCAGATGTTGAGAGAAAGAGAGAGAGAGAGAGAGAGAGAGAGAGAGAGAGAGAGAGAGAGATATTTGGAAATATTGCAAAAGATAGGAAGTGGCAAAGTAGGATTTGAACACACATCTGATGACAGAGCCCTTGCGTGTCTTCATTTGACTATCAGCTAGAAACTGTTAGCTTGTATCTGCTACAAACTGTTAGCTGAAACAAATGCCAGAGAAAATCTATCTGTAAAGACTGGTTCACAGTTTTAGACAGTTCAGCCCATGGTCAATTGACTCTGAGGCCCTATGCATTGTAAAAGGGTGTTTGGTGGAGCAAACTGCATGTCTAGTGGCTAGGAGGCAAATAGAGGAAAAGGAGGGGCTAAGGTCATACAGTTGCCTTCAAAAACATACCCCTGGGGGCCGGGGAGATGACTCAGTAGAATAAGCACTTCCCTGGCAAGCGCAAGGGCCTGAGTTCA
>NDGM011019260.1:0-37933 GCA_002564305.1 Octomys mimax | reverse complement strand
AGGGCGGGACAGGGCCCCAGTACCTAGGCAGCCAGCCGTCTCAGCCTTGAGGAACGCGTCCTGTCTGGACGCCTTCGGCCATCAGTCCCTGGGCAAGCTTGCATTTCCTGACACTACTTTGTAAGACGCCCTACTGCCGTCTGGGTCCTCTGTCCATCAGGTGGAGGCATTTCCACCTGACCTAGCTCCTGTCTCTTGTCTGTCACATTTTCCTCATTCCTGCTGCCATTTCTGCCCAGGGTACACTGAGAGACCAATGAGTCCCTACAGTACAGAAAAATCTTCTGACACTGTGAAGAAAAATCTGATAGAAGCTATGACAAACCTCCTGCCAATATGGGGAAACAATGGACGCTTTCCCTCTAAGCTTAAGAACACCACAAGGATGTCCAGAACCGCACTACTGTTGTTTGAAACATTAGCCAAGGCATCAGGCAAGAGAAAGGTATAAAAGGGACACAGAAGTGACTTACGAACAAGTTCCATTCTGGGAGAACTTTCTAAGTTGCACTTGTTTGTAAGCCAACAGTGTGTCTGACACTGTACACCTGGGAAAGTTTGCAATGCAAATGCTCTAAGTCTGGGGCCCACTTCACTCTGAAAAAGATTAAAGAAGATCTCAGAAATCAGAAAGACAGCCCCCACTTTTGGATAGGCAGAACCAATATAGTCCAAATAGTGATGCTTCCACAACTGATAAGAGATTCAATGCAATCCCCCAAAGTGCCAACTACATTCCACACACAACTAGAGAAAATAATCCTAAAATTCATACGAAACTAGAATAGATCCAGAATAACAAAAAGCAGTGATGGGCAACAAGAGCACGGAAACCCTGGGCTTCAAGTTATATGACAAAATTAAAACAATAAAAGAGCATGGCACAAAAATAGCCATGTGGATTACTGCAGCAGGACAGAGGAGACAGAAACACTCCAAACACGTTCGGCCACCGGATCTCCGACAAAGGGGTCAGAGACACACCGTGGGGGAGAGACGGCCTCTTTAGTAACAGTGCTGGGCAAGGGAGACTTCCACAGGCTGCAGATTAAATCTAGACTCATGTATTCACCAGGCACTAGACAAAATCAAAATGGATTAAAATTTTAATGTTAAACCAGAAATATTTTTATTTGCTGGAAGATAAAATAGGTAAAACTGTTGAAGCCATAGAGGTGTGGGGAAGACTATGAAAAGAACTCCAGTGGCACAGGACAGCGCCAAGAATCAACAAACGGGACAACCAACTAAGGAGACCACCTACAGAATGGGGAAAAATTTAGCCAGCTGTTCCACTGGACTAATACCTAGAATATACAGGGATTTAAATTTGATACCTTCACCCAATAAAAGACTTCAATAAAAACAGGCAAGTGAAATGAACAGATCCTTTTCAGAGGAGGAAAATGGCCGATAAACATAGGAGAAAGTTGAGCACCACCAGCTATTACAGAAATGCAAATGAAAACAACAGAGTGACTCTACCTTATCCAGAAAGAATGGCCATCACAAGGGGCAGTTCCTACAGAGGATCTGTGCAGCTGTGCTGTACAGCACAGGACAGGAGAAGCGGCACAGCAATAAACCACCTGTATTAAGCAAAGACTTCCCATCTTAACACTCGAAAAATGATTTTCTTCTTTATAATAAATGCTGGTGGGCCGAGGAGATAGCTCTGTGGTCTAAGTGCTTGCCTGGCAAGCGCAAGGACCCGGGTTCAATCTTCAGTACTGTATGCCATGCCAGGCCCGTGCCAAACTGGCCTCCAAAACCGGGCATGGTGGTGCATACCTATAATCCCAGCATTGGGGAGGCTGAGACAGGAGGATCACTACTAGTCCAAGCTGCCTAGCAAGACCCTGTACCAAATCAATCAATCAATCAATCAATCAATCAATCAATCCCATGCTGGTGAGGCTACACTGCTGAGGGGACTTAAATTAGCACAACCACTATGGAAATCAGTGTGCAGATGTCTCAAAAAACAAATAAAATTCCAGTCAATCCAGCTATCAGGATACCTTCCCAAAAGAGTCAGACATCATGTTATGCATAACCATGTTTACCACAAAAATTCATTATCACTAAATCTCAGGAGCAGACTATTGTATGTCCATCAACAGGTGAATGGATTAAAACAAGCGTGGTATTTGCAAATGAGGGAGCACCACTCTGCCACAGAGGAGGAAAAACTCGAGTCATCTGTAGGAAAATGAAGGCGCCCTGAGATGTAATTTTCTTTTTTTTTTTTTTTCCTCCGAATGCCTTCAGGGCAGGTTTGGCGGGCTTGAGTTGTGGGGATCGAACCCCAGCAACCTGAGCCTCACTGCTTTGCTGAAGCAGCCACTTAAAGAGCTGAGCTACGGGGCAGGCCCCCATGAGACATAATTTTCAATGAAATCAATGAGACATAGAAGCTTAAACACTGCATGGTTTCTTTCACATGAGAAACCCGAGGTATAAAAAGCAAAGTAAGACAGGGAGACTGAAATTTTGCAAAAGAGGAGACCAAAAGATGGAAGAAGGAGAAAGGAGGAGAGGTAAGGAGACGGGACAATCCCGTGTGTCACCTTAGGTACTGCGAATCCGGCTACTAACTAGCCATCTACAGAGCTGGCTGCTCTATCCCCTTGTCTAGGCCTGCCTCTTTCCTTGTGTTGTTGGGTCCACCTTTTTCTTACCAGCTTCTACATGTTCTTTTCACATAATAAAATGTAGTACACGGCCTTCTGCGTGCACCAACTCACTGTTTAGCACACTTCCAATGCCAGCTGGCCTTGCGAGAACACGTCCTCCCCGGCCTTTCACATGGGACAGGTGCCTGGCGAGGCCCCGGGGAGCTTCCCGAGGGGTTTCTCCCGCCCACACCAGCATGGGCACAGTACGCATGCTAAACTGTTTGGGTTGGCGCCGTGATGCTTGGGTGGGATCTGGCCTCTGGAGAGTTGCCCTCTCTGAGGGAGGAGAACAGCATGCGCAGCGACTGTGTAAGGGGCAAGACAGCCTGTGTCCGTGTACCTGGCCAGTCAGTGCTTCCTGGGTCTCAGATCTGCAGGCGTCCAGGCACGCAGCCCCAAGAGCCGCAGGCGGAGTAGCTGCCTCCTTGACGTCCTCCCCTCCTCCCATGCCACCCCAGCAGCATGCCCACAAAGAACAGCGCTGTGTGCTCTGACCTCTGAGAGGGCCCAGGTCCTGTTCAACTGGCGACAGAAGCTGCACACCAGGGAAGGCATTGCAAAGAGGCAACAGGGACGGACGGGTGAGTCCT
Organism: Octomys mimax; assembly: GCA_002564305.1. Classification (NCBI taxonomy): domain Eukaryota; kingdom Metazoa; phylum Chordata; class Mammalia; order Rodentia; family Octodontidae; genus Octomys; species Octomys mimax. Next base: position 34,665 of record NDGM011019260.1, on the reverse strand, counting down.
CAAAGGACACAGCTCTCACCTTCATGCGGTCGTACTTGTCGTCCACGTCCTGCAGCCAGGAGATAAACTGGCGGGCATTGAAGCGATCTCGCACCGACTTGTTCTCATCCCCCTGGGGAAAAAGCCAAGTTCTGAGGAAGCCCGAGCCAGGAAGGGACCTGCCCACACACGCTGGCTTCTTAGGGACAATAGGCGCCAGGCTGTAACCCAGGAGCTGTGCAGTGTAACATCCAGGCCGAGGGCATGGCCTCCCCTTCCTCACCCGCCCCGGGAGGCTGCTTCCCACAGGGAGGGCTGAGCAAAGACTCAGGAGCCTTGTCGCCTGGTCTGCAGGCTCCTGCAAGCATCGGTTTCAACTCCTTCCCTTTGCACAAACTGGAGTAACCGATGTTCTTTGAAAAGGATGTATGAGAGACTCAACTGGCTGCCCTGTCCACCTTTACAGCCTCGGATGCCCACTTCCTTGTCCAATCTTGTCCTCACTGAACCAGCCTGCTCTGGAGGTGGGGCCAGGGCATGTGGAAGCTCCAGGGTGACGGCATGCTCAAGCTGCAAGCTGGCTACCAGGGGCTCCAAGGGGGCTACCCTTGGCCTCAGGGCACGGAGTGCCCAGGCCCACCCCAAGGCGCTTCCAGAACGGGCTGCAGCCCAAGACACTTCTCTGACCTTCAAAGGCAACCCAGGAAATTACTAACTCATGGTTTTCTTTCCTATGGATGGAAAAAGCAAAACTTCTCGATAGCTCAGCCTTAAAATAACACCTGCTAACAACCGCTTTGCTGTACTGATCTGCTCTTAGGTACAGAATGGGAGAAGGGAGCGCATCCAGCCCCTCGGGGTAGAGATATTTAGAGCAAGCCCACACCCCAAGGCCCAGTGCACAGAAGAGACCCAGAGCCACACGGCACCGCCATAGACACGGGGGTGCCACGTGCTCCAGGAAGAACTCCTGAGGCCAGGTGCTGCTGGCACAAGGCCGACATGCAGCAGGGCAAGCTAGGGGACACTGGATGGACCATAGTAGCTTCCGAGTTCTGGCCTGTGCAGCTCCACCCGGTCACACACCTATCTTGGTTCCCACAGTGGAGATACCTTAGCCCACCTAGGCCAGTAGCCACAGGCTCTGCAGGAGCCACCAGCTGCTGCCTAGGGCCACCCACTGCTCCTCAAGAAGTTTCAACAGAAACAGAGTTGCGCCTGCCCACATGGGGAGGAGGAAGAGCAGCTGTGCTCCACAGCTTACACAAGGTCCTCCCCTCGGTCCTCCCCTCGACTCCAGGGCTCCTGCCCTTTCTGTGGTTACAGGCAGACCGCTGCCCCTCGGGGATGCAGTGTGCCATAATCAGCTCAGGGCAGGGCGCGTGCAGGGGACGCCTTGCCTTCTGTTGTACTGTCTGGCAAGTAAGGCCTCTCTGGCTCTTCTTGCAAGGGAGGTCCTGGGTGAAGGGCAAGTGTGTCCCCGGTCACAGCCACCCACCTGGCTTTCCAAAGGCATGTTATAGACCTCAGAGTCCAGCAGCATCGTGCAGGCGCTGAAGGGGACCGCCTGGTTGGCAATGGTCCGGGCTGCCCGGCAGTGGACGCGCAGAATCTCTTGCTCACAGGACACGATGAGCTTCTCCTGGGAGCAGAGGCACAGGATGAGCCTGAGCACCCAGTACTGGGCCCTCATTCCTGGGCCTCGTCTTACCCGCTCGATGCTATGCTGCAGGCGCAGCTTTCCCCGAACAGCTTCCTGCTGCTTGAAGAGCTCCTTCAGGGGCTCCGCCAGGGAGGGCGGGGGTGCAATCTGCAGACCGAAAGGAGAGCAGTCAGCGGGGATGTGGGGCGACCCAGACCAGGAGCCTGCTGGGACACACGTGTCCCCAGGCTCCAAGACGGCAGTGTGAAGGCAACAGAAGGAACAGAGCAGAGTGCCTCTCTCTGGCCTCCTGTCCAGGAGAGGAGGCCTGCCTGCTGCTCCAGGAGTGCCAGTGTTGTGGCAGACAGCCCAGCAGGGCCAGGAGGGCAGCAGCCTGCCATGTCCCGCAGAGGCCCAGAGGCTGGACAGCGGCACTGCTGGACTCCAGCTACATCAAGTCCCTCTCAGGCGAGCAGGAACACCACAGAGGAGAGAGGCAGCAGAGAGATGTAACAAGCCTGCCACTCTGCCCTGAAGGGCCCAGGAGTCGACGGCAGGGCTGAATGAGGCAGAGCTCGGGCAGCCTGCACCTGAAGCGCAGCGCAGAGGCTAGAGGGGCAGCACCACTGATGGCAGAGCTCGATGAGTCACTGTGCAGAGGAGCTGACGAGCACAGTGGAGCCACCACGGATGTTGCTTTTAAGGGCAAAAGCTGGAGGGAAGGACGCATACAGGATCTGAGCAAGCTGCAGAGGGAGACACAGTGCCTCAGCCCCCACCATGCAATGCCCCAGTGCACACACCCCGGGAAGGTAGCATCCCCCACACAGACCCTGCCACCCATAGGCGCTGGAAATTCCCTGGAAACTAGACTTCTGGGGACTTTACACTTCAGACACTAACATCAGATCAAAGCAAAAGCTTTGGCAATGTGTTCAGTCTGCAAAATGTGCTCATTCAGCCCCTGGTGACAGTGGTGGTCTGTGTGTCCCCAGCACTAAGTTCTCTGAGGAGATGTGGCATCCCTGGGCGGTGCGGCCTCTGCACGAGGAGCTTGGCGCAGGAGCATCCCACCTTCCACCCAACCTGTGGGAGAGAAAGCATGGGGCCTGGTGCCGCTGCAGTCCGGGAGGAGGCTTGCAGCTCCTGCACCCTCTGGCCTGCCCAGGAGCAGCACTTCCCTGCAGTGGCTGAGGGGCCCGATGCACCTGGCCCTGACCACCTCATCTGTGGGTGACACGAGCATACTAGCCAAGAGCTAGCTACGTGGTAGGGGTTCAGCAACTGTTTCCTCCATTTTTGAAATGAAAGTTATCTAATTTGGATTGGACCACAGGAAGTACAGAAAGTCTTCTGGAATAGAGATCTTTTGAGTGCACTGGTCTGAGCCCAGCTCCTGTGGTCAAGAACATGGGCCGCCTGTTGGGCGCAAGCTGGGCACACTCTTGGGCTCTCCATGGGGCCTGTGGGGAAAGCCCACCCTCTCGTGGGCACGGTGCTTCAGAGCTGCACTACCTGTTTAGGGAGGTACAGGCCCAGAATGCACCTTGGAAGGGCTGGGGCAGAGCAGATGCTGCAGCAGTGTCCTTGTTGCCAGCATGTGGAGCCAGTGGCAGAGGAAAAACAGCCTGTTCTATGAAGAAACTGTGCAGCAACAGGACTGAAGGCATGCCAAAAGGCCTTGTCACCCCTGGGGTCCAGTCCCACGTGAGGGCTCTCTCTCTCTCTCTCTGCCAGGGGCAAGGAAGCTCCCTGCAGCGCAGGGCTGAGCAGGGCCTGCTGGTGGGGATGTGCTGATGGCCAGGAGGGAATGGAGACCCACAGAAGGCCTGGGGACTTTGTACTCCAGAGCCCCTGACTGGAGACCAGGGTCAGGCTGGGTGGAGTAGCAGTCACCCTAAAAGTCTGAGGAGAAAGGCAGAGCGGAGGACACAACCCACTAAGTCAGACCACTCAGGAATGCAGGAAACCATACTGGCCCAAGTGGAGCTGGAAGGGAGCGCAAGCCTGTGGTGGCCTCTGAGGGAGACGGGGTGCTGTGCAGAGCCGTCGGGAGGAGGCAGCCCGAAGAGCGGACTCAAGGCTGGGTGTGTGGCACCAAGGAACGTGCTCCCTGGTAACCTTGCAAGTGCTGACCCCGACAAGTAACAGCAAAGAGTGCCTGACACCTGTTGTGTTCCTTCGTCCAGATGCCAGGGGACGCACTCACCACGGGGATGTGGAGCTTGCTGAGTGGCTTGCCGTCTAGAAGGTAGGACCCCGTGTAGGTGACGTACTCAGCATAGCACTGGGGCGCCTGTGGTGTGATGTAACAAAGGATCTTGCGCTTCTCTTCAATCTTCTTTCTGATCTGAAGGTACTCAAAGTACGGATTGGACCTGTCACTGTGATAGGGCTCGATGTCATCCAGCTTGATGGCATCCACAATGGCAGCCAGTGTCTGCTGGATAACCTCCCGGGTCTGTTGGGTAGATGTGTGCAGCTGCTGCTGCAGCTGCTGACTGGAGCGCTGGAAGCGGCGCTTGCGTGGGTGCTGGGCCTGGGTGTCCTCCTCCTCAGGGGCACGGGCCTTGGCACGGGAGGCCGGCGTGGGCGTGGGCTCCTTCTCCACAGGAGGCGTGCCCTGCTTGCTCTGACTGGCCAGCATCTGGGCCCGATTCCTGGTCATACGCTGAGGGACCTCCTCCACCCGGGGAGCTTTGGGGGCTTCGGCTGTGGGTCTGGGCTCTGGCTCTGCAGCTTCTGGCTGCATGCTATCTGGAGGGCTCTCGGCTGGAGGGGCAGCAGAGGTGGCCTCTGAACTATCCTGGGCCTGTGTGGGGGCATCTTGGGTGGAGCCATCAGGGGCCCAGTGGGGAGCAGCTGAGGGGTCTTCAGTGCCCACCTCGTCTCCACCCTCTGGGGGAAGCTGTTCTGGAGGGGCAGACACAGGTGCTGAGCTGGAGTCCAGATCCTCAGGGGTCTGCTCGTCCACCACTGCTGCTGCCTCCACGGTGGCTTCCAGAACCACATCCAGCTTTGGCTCCTCCGAGGGCTTGAGCTGGGCGGAGAGGCGGGGAGCAGCCTGCTCAGGAGGTGGGGCTGACTGATCCTCAGCCACAGCCGCAGGGCCATCCCCACTGCTATTGACCCCAAGGGGCACAGGGAGGGCCTCTCCTGAAGGAGCAGGGCTCCCTTCTGCAGGCTCTGTTTCAACTTCTGGCGCATCCTTGGGCTGGAGAGGGAGCTCTGGCAGTGAAAAGGGCCCCAGGTCCAGGTCATCCTCGGTGCTGGTGAAAGCGTCGTGCCATGGCACGGGTTCCACCTGGCCGAGGGCAGCTAGGCCGTGGCTACTGTCCAGGAAGCTGCTCTCCAGAGCCCCAAGGGCCTCCACCTGGGCCACTGTGGAGACACAAGTGGGCTCAGGTGCCTGGTCAAGGGGGGTGTCTGGGAGTGGCTTGCAGCTGCTGAAGAAGGACTCCAGCCTGGCAGGGGCTGTATAAGGCGTGGCTCCTTCGGGGGCAACAGGGATGGCTCCTACCCCATCATCTTTGACGTCCTCCAGGCCTGGCTCGGCAGCTGGCAGAGGGTAGGAGCCGGGAGACACAGGGTATTGGGGCTCTGCAGTGCTGAAGGGTCCTGGGGCAGAGGTATGGAGGGACTCAGCAGGGCAGTAATGTCTTGGGGACTCTGGTAGGAGGTCAGCACCCACAGGCCAGCTGACGGGGTTTTCGGAGGCACCAGTGACCGAGGAAGAAGAAAGGGCCTGCTCGGCAGCAGGGTGAGCCCACCCCGCGGGCCCCTCCGTAACGACAGTGCTGAAGGGGCCCTCATCCAAGGGCTCCAGGTAGCTGGGCTCGGGGGGGATGATGGCGGCTGTAGCCTGCTGGTCCTCTGTGGCATCCAGGGGCAGGCCCAGGTCCGGGGGAAGGGCTCCCTCTGCAGCTGGGGCTAACAGCTCACCTCTTGCAGGAGAGGCTTTTGCTGGTAAACCAGAGAAGATGACCTCAGGGGAGGGCGTGGTACTAACTGTGGAGGCAGGGGGGCAGTGCAGTGCATCCACCCTGGGTGAGGGGAGGCCATAGTCTGGGGAGTAGTACCCTGGGGACAGGCAGGTGAACTTCTCCGTGGGGACCGGCGGGAGTGAAGCCTTGTCCTCTAGCAGGTGTTGCACAGGGGAGTCGAAGCTAGAGGCTGCAGGGACACTCTGCTGCCTGAACAGCTTGTCTCCAACGGTGAACTCCTCCTCGGGGGTCCTCCTGATGTCCACAGAGATGGAACGGTACAGGCTGCTGGAGACAGGCCTCGTGGGTGTGTGGCCTGGGTTTTCAGAAACCCCGCTGGAGGCCACGGAGAACCTGTCAAAAAACGGCGGCGAGCAGGCGCTGGTGGGCGTGGCAGAGACAGGCAATGAGTGCTGGGAGTCCGCACAGTCAAACACCAGGTCGGGGTAGTCATCGGCACTGCAAGACGGTGTCCTGGGCGTGTGCATCACCTCCTCGTAGCTGGGGCACGACACCACTGAGGTAGGGGTCGGCACCCCGGTGGGCCGGCTCTGCTCAGGCCGGGGCGAGGCAGGCAAGACCTCCTTGAAGGGTGGCCCTGCCAGCCAGTCTCTGCACTCTGCCCCGGGCCCGGGCCTGCTCTCGGTGGTGGGCGGCGTGGGAGTGCAGTCCTTGAGCTTCTTCTCCTTCACGGGAGGCTCTGGCCCCAGGGGCTTCTTAGGGGGGACGTCCAGGCTCTTCTTGCGCCCCTCGTCAGTGGGCTTTGTCTTGTCCTTGAGCTTGGGGTCCCCAGACCTGTGCCTCATTTTCTCCATCTGCTTCATGCGCTCCTTGTGACGCTTGTGGCGCTCCTCAATCTCCAGGTCCTTCTGGGACAGCATCCTCTCGAAGCTCGTCATCATCAGGTCGCCATCTCCCAAGAGCTTCTCCCGGGGCCGGGTGTCCTTCTTTCCCAGGTCTCTGGCCAGCGGCAGCTTGTCATTCCCATTGCTGACCTTCACCGAGTCAGCCTTCTCTCTCTCTGAGTTCTCCCTGAGCTTGTCCTTCAGCTTGGCCTCACTGAGTTTCAGGCTTTCGTCCCTGGACTTCTCCTTGAAAGAGTTGGGAGGGTTGTCCTTGTCTTTGGCTGCAGGCTTTGGCTCGTCCTTGTGGTGTTTGAGGAACCCGTCTGTGTGCTTCTCCCGGTGTTTCTCCTTCTCATCTCTCCATTTCTCCCTGTGCTTCTCTCTCTTCTTCTTCTCCTTCAGGATGCTGATGGTACTAGAGCCGTAAGGCTTCAGTTCCTTTTCTATCTTCTTGGAAGTTTCCCTCTCAGAATCGTTTCTCTCTTTCTTGTCAGAGGAAAATATCTCAATGGTCTTCTCCACCTCCTCGTCCACATCAGCTCTCACGGTGTAGGTGGCCCCATAGGCCTCTGCATCCAGGAAGTCCTTCTCGTACTGGCTGGAGTCCTTCCTGGCGGCCCCATCCTTATAGTCCTCGCCCTTCTCCTTCTTCTCAGCCTTCTCCTTCTTGGCTTTCTCACGGTCATGGCTCTTCTTGGAGGAGGACGAGGAGTGCCTGTGCCTCTCTTTCTCCCTCAGCTTGTCTGAGAGGCAGCTCTCTCTGGCCTTGTCGTCAGGTGGCTCTGAGAAGGACACCTCCAGCAGGGAGCTCAGGCCGGGCTCCTGGCCGCGGTCTGTGAAGCTGTCGGACGAGACCTCACTGACCTTGTCATTGGAGTCCTCTCGGTACTCATGCAGCGCCGCCTCCTCCAGCTTCTCCAGCAGGCTCTTCTCCACCTCGGCACTCCGCGAACCCTTTCTCTCTTTGGAGTGTTCCTTCTCTGCTTTCTCCTTGTGCTTACTCTTGGCCCTGTCCTCAGTCGAGTGCTTCTTCTCCACCTTCTCAGGGAGCTTCTGCTTGTTCTTCTTTTCCTGGGTGGAGTCGACTGAAGCCCTGTCTTTCCTGTCTTTGTATCTCTCCACACACTCCTTGTCCTTCCTCTCTCGGTGCTTCTCAAAGGTCTTGTCCTTCTTGTCCCGGCCGCCTTCGGCAGCTGTTCGGTCCTTCTTCTTCTCTTTGGGCTCTTTATCTCTGGGCTTCTCTGCATGCTGCCGGTCGGAGGAGGACTTCCGGTGTCTGTCTGAGAGATGTGGCTCTCTCCCGTCTTCCTTGTCCTGGAGGCTGTCCGCCCTCTGTGTGTCCCCGGCTTCCCCGACCTTGAACCCGCTGGACATGTAGTCGTCTTTTTCATCTTCACTTTCATCGGTGAATATGTCTGCAATGTACCAGCTCTTCTCTTTTCCTTTCTTTTCATCTTTTTTTTCAGAGAAGTCTTCAGAGAGAAGTCCAGGGAACAGCCTCTCCTTCTTCTCTCTTGCTTGGTCCAGGGATGCTTTCCTCTCTTTGCTGTGGGCCTCTTTATGCTTTTCCTTGCCATCTTTCTTTTCTCTGAAACATTTATCAAGTTCTTTGTCTTTCTGACATTTCTCAAGGAGAGACTTCTCACTCTTGTCCCTGTCTAGTGCCTTGTCTTTGTATTTTTCAGCCCGCATCTTCTCCTTCCTCTCCTTTTCGAGGCTGTCTTTCCTTTCTTTCTCTCGCGCAGCATGGTGCCGTTCCCAGGGCTCCAGGCCCTTGGCCAGGTCGCAGTCTGGCTTGTCCCTGAAAGAGCTCTCACAGCCGCAGTCCTTCAAGTCCTCTCGATGCGCCTCCTCAGGCCGGAGGCGGGTGTCCTTGCGCTCCCGGGACCCATCCAGGCCGTCTCTGCGGTCCCGCACGGCCTCAGCAGCCTCCCTCCTCCTCTTGTCTTTCTCAGAGAGGTAGCTGGCGATGCCTTTGTGCTTCTCCATCTGGTCCCGTCTCTTCTCAGAATTCTTGTCCAGATAGTCCCGGTCTTTCTTGCGGAAGAAGGAGTCTCTGAAGTCCCGCTTCTCCCGGGCTCTGCTATCACGTTTCTTCTCCTTACTGTCCTCCTTCACTGTCTCCAAGATGAGCTTGGCCACAGAGTCGCTCTTGATGTCTCTGTAGTCTGTCACAGGGGAGTCCCAGCTGTCCTCCCCTTTGAAATCAAAGGAGGAGTCGGACAGGTCAGAAAACCACCTCTCCTGCTGGTCATCGGAAAGGCTGAGCCTGGAGTCCTCGGTCTCCAGAAGCTGGGCTTTGCTGCAGTACTCGTCGAATGCTGCATCGTCCCTGCAGCCCTTCTCCTTCCGCGGCTTCTCCTTCTCCTTGCAGGGCCTGTCTTCCTTCCCGTCACTCTTCTTCTCCAGCCTCGAGGGCCGGTCTCTGGACCTTTTTTTCCTCTCCTCTTTGTACAGCCTCAGCTTCTCCTCTCTGGGGGACTTCTCCTTCATGGCCTTCTCTCTCTCTGCTTTGCCGGAGCGGTCTTTGTCTTCCCGGAAAGACCTGCCGATGTCTTTGGCCCTCTTGAGTGACTTCTCGTCTTTTGAGACCTTGAGTATCTCTTCCTTGAAGATCCACTCCTTGTCTTCTGACCTTAGCTTGCCGAGTTTCTCTTCTTTCTTAAAATGGTCTCGGTCGTGCTTCAGCACTTTCAGCTTATTTTCCGTGGAAATGTCACTGTCTAAGAGGATGGCCTTATCCGACTTCTGCTTGGAGTCCTCATACTCATACGTAAAGCTTTTCAGTTTAATTTCCTGACTCACCGAACATTGTCCCTTCTCCTTGTTTTTGTGTTTGTGTTTTGTCTTATGCTTCTTGACAACCTTTCCCTCCTTGTCCAGCTTGGGGACAGCGCCCTCCGTGCTGGGGTGGCAGACGCCCCTCTTCTCCAGCGGCACGCTGGGGAGACTGCCTCTCTTGCGGAGCTCCTGCTTCCTGCGGGCAGGTTTCAGGGACTCCACACTGGAGCCTTCCGAGGGGCAGTCTGACTCACTGGTCAGCCCGGTCCGCGAGGAGTCTGACAGAGAGCTGACCTCGGACCAGGCGGGAGAGGAAATGGCCTTCCAGCTGTCCGTGCGCCAGTGCTTGGCATGCTGGTCACTGTGGTTGGTGCCGTGCTTTGGGGCTGTGGTGCTGCCATGGGAGGAGGTGGAGGAGGCCGACAATGAGCTAAACAGGGAGGGGTCCTTCAGCACCAGTGGGGACCCCTTGAGGCAGCCTGTGCTCCCCACCGAGTCCCCGTCATCCTCTTCGCTCTCAGAGGACTCACTCTCCGACTCGGAGGAACAGAACTTGTCATTTCTCTTTCCGAACCGAACTTCTTTGCTCTTTGTTTCTTTCTTTCGCTTCTTTTTCACCTTGCTTTTTTCTTTTTGCTGCCTGGAGTTGGAGGGCTCCCGTACCTTGCTGCTGGGCAGCATGGAATGCGTGGACAGCCTCAGCTTCTCCCCAGAGCTGACGGCGAGGCTGGCGTCCTCCTCGTCGGAAGTGTCTGACAGGATACGATGGGCCGCTTTCTTTGGTGCAATCGCATTGTTTTTAGAGTAACTCTTAACTTCCATTTTGGGAATTGAAATGAAACTGTTTGACTTGGTCTCCTTCCTGTAATCCTTCTTCAGCAAGTGCTTGTCGTCCACTGGGGGGACCCTGTCTTGCTCATCATCCTCGTCAAACTCATACTCATCCTTGACAGGAGTCACAGTCTTCTGTGGCTCTGGATTCTTGGCCTTCAGCTTCAGGCCTTTCTCAAACTCAGAGTCTGTGTTATTGCCATCGACTGAGCTAGATGGTGCGAACGATGGGGCATCCTCCTCCTCAGAGCTCTCTGTTGGGACAGGAAGGAAGAGATCAGAATGCTCCCCAGAAGGGGCATGGAGCTGAGCAGCGATAGGACCCCAAGGAGACGGGCAGATAGCCCGCTTCTGGAGAAGTGCTCCCCTTGACTGGTGCCGTCTGAGGCCAGCCTTTGGTGGAGAGTCCAGAGTGGCCTAGCAAAGATGGGGCCACGTCCCTGACAGTGCCAGGTCCCTAAGAAGCCAGGGGTTCTGTGTGGCCACGGGGCTGCCCTGCAGCTGTGGAGAAAACACCCAGCCCACACCACTTACCAGTGGAACTCTCTTCACTGGATGTGTAGGTGCCTTTGCCCAACAGCAGATTCACCATAGTGGGGGAGCTGGCCACTTTCAGTGGGGTCTCGCCTTTCCGGTTGCTCTGCTGAGGGTTCCCCCCATACCGTAACAACAGCTTCACTACCTACAAGACATTGAGGACGGCGTCAGGGAGTTGAGGAACACAGCCACTCACCTTTCCCACAGATAGTGGCCCAGTACAGGGCAAGGAGGGTCCAGGCCTACTGCCGGTGCACTCCGCCCGTCTGCACTGTCTCCCCCTCTCCTCATGCAGCCCAGAAAGTCTTCTTGGGAAGCACTGCACAGTGTGGATCTCGAGGGTGCTTGTGCAGATTCTGACAGTTTAGGGAGAGCTTTTATTGGGGGACAGCAGAGCACAGAATAGAGGAAACAAAGACCAAGTTTCAAGCTGGTTTATTTATTTTCATTTACGTTAAACAGTAAGACGACCTCTCCTTGCTTGATTTTATACATGAGTCTCACACATTCCAACTGACATTTTGGTAGCTCTGTTCAGTCACCTATCACCAGTAACCTGTTTCCTATCCCTGGGGCAGCAATCTGCTTCCCAGAGGCAAACACTCTCCTCAACTCCAATCCCACCTGAGATTGCTGTGGGCACATCACACATCTGCTTCCCTCACAGCATTATACTTGGCACCAGCACACAACTGTGCGTGTCTGAGTCTCTGGTGCTGTGACAGTACCCCACCCCAGTCCTCTGAGTCTAGACTAGGATTCCTTGTTGCTGACTGGACCCACTCGCCCACTGTGGCTGCGAGTGGAACCTGCCTCCTGTGGCAGGACCAAGATTCCTGCTCTGTGCTGTGAGGCCACAGCTTCCCAGGCCTTTGGCCCCTCCCTAAGGCCAGCTATGCGCCTCTGAGGCTCCAAGCCCCTTCAAAGAACAAACAAAACCAAACCACTCTATCCGTGATTTTCCTGAAATATAGGATAATTCTACCTGGTATGACATTGGCATCTCAGGCATCTGTCTAGTGGTCTTGGACACCTGCCATTCAGAGTCCCCCACGGCAAGTCCTGCCCCCTGCTGTGCTGTCAGGATGAGTGAGGGCTGCTGTGGAACACGCTCTGAGCGGACAGAAGGTGTCCTCCCTGTGCAGACTGCTTGGCCTGTGGCCTCTCAGGCAGACCCTGACGTGGTGTCCCACTCTCTAGCAGTATGAAAAGGATGGTGCATCCTGGGTGTCTCTGCCTCTGACCCAGAGGCCACCTTCCCGCAGGAGGCCGAGTGTGAGTGTGCCATGTTGGGTGCTGCCTGGGCCTCCCTTGAGGCCAAACAGGGACAGCAACAGGGGCCTGGCACCATGTGCCGCTGCTCTTCCCTACCAGACCCACATGGCCAAAGGAGAATGGTGTGACATGTTACAGTGGTGCTGCCTCTCAGTCTGTGGAAGTTGTCCAGGTGCCACTCAGGTGAAAACTGGGCTCACAGGGGACAACAGGGCCTTCAAGGCAAGGGAAGCAAATATTCCTCACTAGTAGTCCTTCATGGGAAGGCTACCATGACAGAGAAACACGAAGCAATGGGATGGTTCTGAAGGGAGAGGGCAGAGCAGACATGAGGTGTGGGGGGATGCCAACCTTGTAGTGGCCGTTGTTGGCAGCATCGTGTAAAGGCGTATCATCGTCCAGGCCCTTGGTGTTCACTTCTGCACCTGCAGCCAGCAGCTGTTTGGCGACATCGTAGTAGCCCCGGTTACATGCCTCATGCAGCGCCGTCCAGCCTAGAAACAGACACTTAGGACATACGTTACTTAATCCTTGAGAGCCTCACTCCTGAGGACAAGCTCTATGACGGGGCTGGGGACGGCACCTCACAAGGAAGGATGTCTCTCTCTAGACAAGGCCTGTGCTGCGTGAGCCTTGCTGTGGCAGCCTGTCTGCATAACCAATGCCCACAGATCAGTAACCTGATCTGGCACCAGCCACCCTCCACGCACAAGAAGCCACATCTGCAACCATGCCTCATCGAGCCCATCAGCCCATCTGTGCATGGCAGAAACCTTACGCTTGCAATAGGGAGCCCTTGGACCTCACAGGCGCCAGGCAAGTGCTCTTCCACTGAGCTGTACCCTCAGCCCTTTTTATCTGTCTGGAGATGAAAGCCTCACTAACTTGTTCATCCTGGTCTTGAACACACAATCCTCCTGCCTCAGCCTTCTAAGTACCTGGGATCGCAAGTGTGCACTGCTGTGCTCTACCTCAGAACCCCCTTGCAGACCACACGGCTTCTAAATACATTTGGTACAGGCCTGGGAAGATAAAAGTTCAGGGCCACGCAGCAGGATTGCACACTCAGTACACAGCAGGTCTCAGCCTGCCTATAAGAAGCATTAGTGCTTTGGCAAAGCCCTGTTCAGGGTAACACAGGGTGATGGTGTGTGGAAAGGCTGGAGAATGAAGTAGAGTCTTCCTATGCTCTGATCTCCAGAACCAGGCCTTTCTGACAAACAGAAAAGTTTTTTTTTTGTTTTGTTTTTTTTAAAACTGGACTTTGCTAGGTTAAGTCACTAAACTGCCCAGGATGGCTGAACTTTGATCTCTGACCTCAGCCTTCCAGAGTGATGGAGCCTGGCTGGGAAAACAGCTTTCAAATAAAGCAGACGGAAACCAACTAGGGCAACAGTTCTGCACCACCATTCCCACTCTGGAGGGCCCAGGGTACACCATGGGGCAATGGTGTGTCATGACTAATGCAGTACGGATTCTACCCTGAGTCCCTAAAGCCAAGGCCTGGCCCATACAGACCCTGGTCTGGGGTTCCCTCCCACATCCGTCTTAACTTAAAAGGTGACATGTCATCTGACTGTGCCTCCCGGGGTCCCTGCAGCAGTCCTGTAAAGGGTGTGGGAGGACCCTGTCTCCTCAAGCAGCTGCAGGAGACCCAGGCTGGCTCAGCACCGCCCTCTGCTGGACAAGCACTTCTTCCTAGGCATACACAAGACAAGATCCTGCCAAGGGCCTGGGACTGGGACTGATTCATGCAACACAGCTGTGTAAATACTTACAATCCCTCACTTCTCTTGACAATAGCACAAATTGCAAAAAAGCAAATGATTCCACTTCGAAATACATCCCCAGACACTCCCTCCTCCCTGGCAAAAGCAGCTGCTAACGCCACACATGGCCCCAGGGCACACAGGTTCAAGACCTGGGGCGTGCAGAGCACACCCTGTGCTGACAACGGCTCTGCACAGAAGCCCGCACACAAGCTGCTGTGGCTGGCTGGTGCTTACCTGCAAAGTCCTTGACGTTGACATCTGCGCCTTCGCTGATGAGCTCTTTGATACGTCGGGCGTCCCCTCGGATAGCAGCCCGGTGCAGGCGGGTCTCCCCGCGCTCATTCCTCTTGTTCACTTTATCTTTGGTTTTTGAGGCAGAGTTGGGCGTCCCCTTCTGACACACTGTAGACTGGGAGGGGTGCTTTGGTGTTGTGTCTACTGTGGGCCAAGGAAGGGACAGGAGAGGCATTACTAGAGGGTGGGCTGCCCGTTTTCATGAGGTGAGTGAGGGGATCATGACAGCCAGCCCCCACCCCTAGGGACCCCCCCATCTCTGGCTTACCTGGACTGTTGGCAGATTCCTCTGCTGTCATCTGCATAAGGAGAGCCACCTGCTGGCGCTCGGAGAGGGGGTAGCCAGCCCGGATCCCAGACAGCCCCATGCCAAACAGCAGCCCCGATTTTCGGGCCACGGGCTCCTTCTTGATCCTCTTCCGCTCAGGACCCTGCTTCTCTGTGTGGCACGTGAGGGAGAGGGGGGGACACTTGACGCAAATCCTCAGGACCTGGGCCGTGCCTAGCAGCACGGAGCCCCTGTATCCACTCCAGAGCTTACAGGCTGTGCAGGGGTGGGCGGGTGGGAATGAGGCGGTAGGCAGGCTGCCCTAGGAGACGTGGTCCAACACTGGGGGGCAGCCAGTCGGTCTGTAACCACGCACGAGTGTCGCCAGGCCACACACACAGTGCTGGGAAAGTGGAAGCCTGCTGAACTACACCGACCTTGCTGCACGGCCGGCGCTGTGACAGGTGTGTGCACTTGGGCTCACCTTCCCAGCCCTCCTCCAAATGGTGCAGTGTAAAAATACACACATAACCTGAGGCCAGTTTGTCAGCTCCGTGCCTTTCTTCTCCCATCTAGAAGCCTCCACTGCATGCCCTGGTCCTTGAGGCGCACAGCACAGCACCCACTGAGCTGGAGGCATCGAAAGGCACTGACACAGAGAGCACTAAGGACACAGACACAGCTCCGTGCCTCCTGGCCAGCAAGTTGTGGACAGACGCCCACTGCCTCTGCAGATCGCGCTGCTTCTGAGAGAACACAGTCCACATTCCTCCTGCCTGGGCTGCAGGTGCATGCTGAGAGGGTAGCTGGTGCCAAGGAGGCCTTCTATGGTATCTGCATCCTCTCCACCTCTGTGGAGCAGGATGTGTCCTTGGTCGGCACGAGGCCAGGGAGGTGGGTGAATGGCCCGTGAGGGTCACGTCTGCACTTCTCAGGAGGCTCTGGCTTCCCTTGCCCAGCTTGGCGAGGACCCCCTCTGCTCACCACTGTCTAGTCAGGCCCCTACTGGAATTTCCATATGATGACTGGTAGCTCTTTGTGAAGCTGCTACCTAAGTTTATGAGTTGCTGAGGAGGCGAACTTGGGTATTTGGAGACAGGCCGGTCGGGGCAAACACTGAGTGATAGCTCCCTGAATTTTTAAATTTGCAGCAAAACTCTCCTAAATTCTATAGGCTGCCACCAACTAGTTTTAGATAAGTCACACAGGTCTGAGAAGAAGAGAATTCCATAACACCTGAACTCTGCTCCTGGCCAAGTACATGCTCGTGCTTCGTCCTTGTTCTCTGCGGACCTACCAGCTGAGCCAGCCTTGTCCCTCTTAGCCATGTGCTGGCTGCACTACCTCCAGAGGCAATGTCTGGACACCACCACAAAGCAGACGGCCTCCTCCTCCTCCTCTTCCTGAACCTGTCTTTGGGCTCAGGCCCAGGATCTAGGGTGCCCTAGTGTGGGACTAGGTGCCCATAGCAAGAGGGTTCAGCACATTCAGGGCTTAGGACCCCCTCAACCACTAGGGGAGATGCCTGCCCTGTCACTCTGAGCAGTGGAAGCTGATGTGTGAGAGAGGACAGGCCTGTTGAGAGCCACCACAGCCATCTAAGATGGCACAGGAAGTAGTAGCATACCAGCTGCAGAGACATGTGTTAATTCCATCACCACTCTAGGGTCAGCCCTGCTTCTGTGCTGTGTATGGCTGGTGGGCTGTCCATGCAGCTGTCAGAGACCCTATGGCACAGATTGTTATTACTCAAACAGGGTCTTGCTCTGCTGTGCAAGCTCTCTTCAAACTTCTGAACTCAGTCAATCCTCCTGCCTCAGCCTCTCAAGTAATGGGTGTTATTTTTAAGATATCAAAACGTATCAGGCCCTTCTACTGGATGCCTACTGTCCCAACTGAAACTCACCCTACTGAAATTAGACCCTGGCCATCTGCTCTAAGGGTAGTGTTCTCTAGCATCGGTGGCACCTGCTTCCCCAAGTCTACCTCTGATGCTGTACCCCATGGGCCAAGACACTGTCTACGGGGGCCTTGGAGTAAGGGCAGGCAGCACAGAAGGCTTCCTTCTGTCCTGGCCAGGCACATGCCCCATGCTTCATGCTTGTCAAAGAGGGTGGTGCTGAGTGCAGCTGGGTCTCAGTGTGTGTGACCCAGCTACAGTGTGCTGCATGCATGGCTCTCCTGGGAAAGCCAGGCGCAGGAAAAGAAGACCCTTGAGGGAAGCTGCCATGTCCGTGGGAGGGAAAGTGAGTAGAGTGGGAGGAATTGCTGGCCATGGCTGGGGACAACCAGTGAGTTTCTCTGGCAGCTCACTAATTTTCTATCATCCAAAGGGAAGCAAAGTAAAATTTGCGTAAATTCTAAGTGATACCTTCAGTGATAAACAGTCAAGGGAGTGATCCAGTGTGCACAACATGGGGCCTGAGGTGCATTCACAGGTCCCACCCGTGACCAGAATCACAGAAAGAACTGAATTCATGAACCAAGACAAGAATCCAGGGTCTTCACACTGAGCTATACTCCCAGCCCTTTAATTTTTCTTTTTTTTTTTTTTTAATTTAGAGACAGGGTCTTGCCTGGCAAGTTGCCTAGGCTGGGTTCCAACTTGTAAGCCTTGTGCCTCAGGCTCCCAGAAGTCTGCGATTTCAGGTGTACACCAGACCCGGTGTCTGTGGCACCTTTCTTCTCACACCCCACACGCAATTTGCTCCTGACTACTGGCTGCCAGCCCTGTCCTGTTCTGAGCTGACTCCTGTAAGCAAAGCCCACTTCCTGTCAGGGCATCCACTGGAGAGAAGCCCTCGGCAAGATGCAGGTGCTCTGGGCAAGCCAGGGATGGACGCTGGAGTGGAGTGGGCACCTCCCGCATCCAGCTGCTGTGGGCCCCTTTTCTGTGGTGTCTCGGCACCCCCATCTGCAGTGCTGGCCCCCACTCGGCTCCCAGCCTCCCTGCTCAGCAGCACTCACCAGACCTAGGAACCCCCACTCTCCCCACTTCCTACCTCTGTCTGTCCTGTGCTACTGTAGGTGATTTCTTCAGTCATAACTTCTAATTCACTAATTCCTTTTTATGCTGTATCTAATAAGCTACAGTCAGGCCACTGAATTTTATTATTATTATTTTTGGCGGAACCAGGGGTTAAACTCAAGAATTTTAAATCTTAGTGATTATTATTTTCATTTTCAGATGTTTCATTTGTACTCCAAATCTGTATGACCTTTCTGATGGCTTATTTTTCACTCCCATTCTTAACCCACTCCTACTGCATTCTGCCCATTTTCGCCTGGCACCTAACAGCTGGCTGGTGGCATTCCTGAGCTGGCCCTGCAGAGGCTCTTGGGGTGTCTTCTATCTGTAACCCCGTGCAAGTGCCCATACCCAGCGATGCTCTGCACCAAGCAGGCTGTCTCTCTGGCCAGGGGTTATGGGGAGCTCAAGGCAGCAAAATCTGCACATGGCCCTACCCTCAAAGGGAGCTAGGGACAGAAACCGCTCATCTCATCTTGCTGCTACCCGCTGGAGACGGGAGGCCTGAGTTGATACAGTAACTTCTGTGGAAGTGGTACCTTAGTTCACTGCAAAGCACTGTTCTGCACTTAGCATCTCTAAAGTTTAGGCTTTCCTAGCAGCAGTGTTTAGGATACACAGTTGCCGCACTGTTCAGACAGGAACACCTTCTGTCCCAGAATTCAAAAGCACCAACTCCCTTGAATTGTGCTGTGGAAAGGAATGTTTTCAAGGCAGTACTCTGAAGTAACAGGAAGCTCCCTGCACATGTCACGGAGCACTTTCCCTGCTGTTCTGCCAAGTGACAAGGAGAAGTAACAGTGCCACAAATGGCTCCTTTCTGTTTTACTTGGCCTCAAAAGCAAACCTGCCCGCCACACACCTGGCTGAGCCCTGGTACTCAAGAGCCTTCTGACCTTTGGGTCTCAGTCGCTGCACTTCCCACACCTGTGATAGCACTCACTAAAACTGTCCTCACAACTTCCTAATGTGTTTCTTTTTTTCCTTTCATTACCATCACCAAGCGCTAAAAGAAAGCTGGGAGCCTGTACCTGTGTGCTGTGGCCCTAGGGGCCCTCTCTGGTCCCTTCAGCCCCAACAGCAGTGCCATGAGGGTCATGCAAATGCAGCCTGGCCTCTCCATCTCCAGAGAAGGGCGACCAGGCTGCAACTCTGCACAGTCCCGTCTCCTGTGGGGTGGCATCCTTGGGAGGTCAGAGGAGCGCTGGCACAAGGGCTCAGACACTGTCCCTACCAGCATCACTACCTCTCTCTGTACCAAGGCAAGCTAAGAGGGCAGAAGAAATAGACTGAAGTCCAGACATGCACCTGGGACTCAGAGGCCCCGGCACTGCTGCCCTGGGACCTGACTTGCTGTGAAAGACCCTTCCCCATCCTGGGTGCAGAGCTGGGACACACGTGCTGCTGCGCCCATATTCCCTCTCCCCAGGGTGACTGCACATCCTGCTGCACAATCTGAGGACGCCCTGAACCAGGGTGGCAATAGGTCCAGACTGGCTGGCCATGTGTCAGGCTTATTACAAGACCAAAGTCCTCTGGAATTTGGGGAAATATGTACTTTTAAGCAGAAAGCCTTCTTTTCCTTGTCCATGAGCTCTTTCATCTAGGAATGAGTTCTTCAAATCTGGAAAGTAAAAGTGGCTAAGGAACAATAGGACCACAGACTTGCCACAGTTCTCAGGCCAATCCCAGAACCCACAACACAGGAGCACCCATCCCTTCCCTGGCCCTGGCAGCTGGCTGCACCTCCAGGACTCCTAGGAAGAGGATGGCTCCCAGTCCCACCCAAAATGTGTCCTCACAGCCAGTCTTCCCTTGGTGGCCCAGGCCCAGCCATGAGGTGTGAGGAGAAGCCTATCTGCATGCCTAGAGGAGAGGGGCCACCCTGAGCACAGCCAGGCCTGGTCCTGCAGACGGCACACTCCAGAGGGGCTGTCCACATGTGCCAGAGATCCCGCTGGGACCCTTCAGCCCACAAGCTGCATGTGTGTGGTGCCCTTCTTAGCCAGAGGTCTGTCAGGCCCGCAAGGCAGCACCTCCCGCCTGAGCTTGCAGCTAGCAGGCCGGAAGCCTCTTCCTGAGCTGCCCACAGCACCGCCCGTCTGGCGAGCAGGGGAGCGGAGTCTCCTCCTCACCCACATCACCTGCCGTGCCAAGCACGGTCAGTTACCAAGTATCAGGACTTTTAGGAAGGCTGGAGGGGTAGGGGCTCTGACTGGCCCTGTCCCACAGAGGAGAGTGGCCTCAACCGCATGACGTGAACACCTGGTATGGAACGTGTGGCGTCACCAGGCTGCTGAGGAAGCCACAGAGTGACCAGAGGTGAATGGGAAGAAGGCAACAAACCTCCCCCAGAAACACCGTGGTGTCAGGGCAGCAGAGGCAGCTGCCCGCCCTGCCTGCCACCAGGCGCTCTCGAGAGGTGCCCTGGGTTGTGGGCAGGAGTTCTGTGAACCCTCGCAGGGCAGGGGTGGGTCAACGACTCGCACCAGTTCTATCTGCGCTACTCTGTTGAGACAGAGCCTCACTATGTACTGCAGGCGGGCCTTGCACTCACTTCGCAATGTACGCTGCGCTCAAAATCATAGCCGTGCTCCTGTCTCAGCCTTCCCAGGGCTAGGATTACAGGTGTGCACTGCAGCACAAGGCACTTACAGATGTTAAAGCTTCAGGAGAAATCTTAAAACTACATATAGAACGGGTAGAATAGTATCACTTGAGGCAAATCCAAGACATCATGAGTTCATCAGGTTAGACCCTGTCAGCAAAGGACAAGGCAGCCAGGAGACTAAGTAAGAGGCGGCCAGTCCCGCATGCTGACCTGGACTGGCTATCCTGCTGCCACCCTGGCTGAAGTGTGGCGAGCACCCGTCAGTCTCCTGGCGGCTGGGCACGTGCCTGCCTGCTTTTCCCCTCTGCCCAAAGCCCAAGCCTGTTGCCCAAGGAGCACAAAGGTAGGCATGCTCCACACTCATGGGTGACCCAGACAACCATAGCCTGCCCTCTGCAGGCATCACATGGTATACCACCTCTGGGGCTGGGCTTCTTGGTCAAGCTGTGACTCAAGAGACAGCAGGATGCTGCTCCTGGCAGTCTGCCCCCAGCCCTAACTAAGCGGTGGGAGGCCACACCTCTGTGAGCCTGGCTGCACACACCAGGGCTGAGAAACAGGAAGCCACTCCTGCAGCAGCTCAGTGGTCTCTGAGAAACTTGTGCCACTTGGCACAGCAGAGATGCTATCGATCCATCACTTGGAACTCTACCTGGGAGGCTGGTTCCTAGTGACCCTTGACCTTCTGGGCTACAGCACTTTGGCAGGGGATATTAAACAGCAACTTCTCAGCAGAGGGCACTAGAAGGACAGTATGTAAAGGGGCCCACTGACAGGACCCCGGGGGCAGAGCCTCGATCTTGAGACAGGGTTTGCCTGGTGTAGCATAGCCACATCTCCCTCAGCCCAGAGAACCAGGAACAATCTGTTTCAGTCCCTCTTATACCAGTAGTAAAAATCCTGCAGATGCCAGCACTTTCCCAGCTCCCAGAACTGTGAGCCAAAATAAACCTCTGTTCTTTATAAATTAAAAACTTTATTGCACAAATCTCCCTGCCTTGCCCACTGTGTGGCTTCTCCCTCCTGATGAGGCAGCTAGATGCCAGCCCAGAGCACCCTGCAGGCCAGATCCATGCCTCTTCCCAGGTCCATCCCGTTTCCGAGTGAGCTCTGCTCTCCGGCGAGGGTGGGATTGGTGCCCAGCTCGGAGCCCGGCACTCCAAGTGCAGAAGAGAAGGCGGCAGGGAGCAGGTAAGTCTGGGAGGAAGGCACTGGCGGAAGATAAAGAGGCACTTTCAGAGGGTCCTGGTTACAAATTCAGCCTTCCAGGAGGAAACTGGAGGTGGAACGCTGACCTAACAGCTCAAGCCCAGGTTTGGGCTTCAGCTCCCCAATCAATCAATCAATCAATCAATCAATCAACCTAGGATGGACAGGCAGTGCTGAACCCCGAGGTCTAGGTTGATGACATTAACCAGGCAGCTAGGTGACAGTTCTATCAGTATCAACTCCCCCGAGGATAGTGTACTTCACAGCAAAAACACTAAATTCCTATGTATTTCCATAATATTAGAGTCTTGTGTAGAAAAAGAAACCTGTTTTCAATGTCTGTCCCTCTAAGGAGAAATGTGTGTGTGTGTGTGTGTGTGTGTGTGTGTGTGTGTGTACACACACCACAGAGAGTTAAAAGACAGTTGTACAGCTAATTTCTCTTGGTTCACTGAAAAGAAAGGTTTGTGCTTAGACTGTTTAGACAATTAAATGTTAATATAGTACCCTCTGAGTAAAGATAACAATATGCAACGTATCAACCACTGTTACTCTTTTTGTTTTGAAATTTTATTTTTTCCTCTTAAAGTCATCCCTGATATTGGCAGATTCCTTTCTAGCAAAGGCACACATCAGTTAATTTTTAAAAAATTTTTATTTNAAAAAATTTTTCTTTCAGTTATTAAAATTTAAAAAAAAAAGTTTGTCCCTCTTTCCCAACATGACAGCAAGTCTGCCATGTGCTTGCTGGGACCTGCCCGTCACAGAAAGGAAGCAGCGTGAACACACTTGGTCTCAGATACCACAAGGATGCCAGGTTTAGCCTCACAAATGCTTACCAAAGACAGACGGGGCACCTGGGAAGTCCTTCTCCTACACCACGACAAAACAGGCACTGAGGGACCATGAGCCCCTGGACTTGCAGGGCTGGACCTCACAGAACACAGGTCCAAGTACTGCCTTCCACCACAAAGTGCAAGCAGCAGCACCTCCCCTGTGAGCTTCTGCAGCAAGAACTCCCAAGAACTCAGTCTCTTAGAGGTCCCTTCCAGTCTTTACACAACCACTACCAAAGCTACAGCTAACTGTGAATGTTCCACCCTGCTAAGACAAAATCAGCCGGATACTGAAAATACAAATAAGGGTTTTCAGGCCTGGTCTCACCTTGTCTGCAGTGTGCCCGCAGTCACCTCAGCCTCTCCGTTCTGGGCAGACTGGGGAGGGCAGCTGGGGGCTCCTTACTGCTACCCTAACCACTCCTGCCCCTGTAATGCAGGGAAGAACATTCACCCTGCCACCCTTCAGCACCTGGGCAGACTTCTGCCCCCAGCACACGGCTGGATCACAAGAGTTGTGTGCGCTACCCTTCACCACCTCCCTCACATGCCAGCTGGGGACCAACCCTTCCTGCTGGCCTCAAGGTACCCCATCTTGGTCCTGTTCCAAGGAGCGCACACAGTAACACAGGCCAGGAGAGGTGGGAGAAGTGGCTCAGCAGTCCTGCCCCTCTCCACTAGGTACATGCAGGTGCCCATTCACCCTCCCAAGCTCCCCTCATCCCAGCATCTTTAGCCCCTGCCCTTCTGTCCCAGGCACATTGCCCTCTTGGAGTCTGAGGCTGCAGACAGAGCCCAGGGCCTACAGCAATCTGCTTCAGGCCTCACGCCACAATGGTGCTCTGTGGGGCTGCAAAATACCCAGAGACCAGCAGGGTGGGGCAGCCTTGGGCCTCTACTGGGACAATGGGCACAGCCAGAGTTTCCCACCTGACAGCTCAGGAAGGATCACCCTGGGGATGTGCCTGCAAGTGCACTCCTGCGCTGCACCCTCAGGGCCATCCCACTGGCTGCCCCTTACTTGCAGGGTTCCCCCCATCCACACCTTTGCTCCATGTGACCCTGCAGGAACACTGTGGTACAGGGCACTGTGGTGAGGCCTCCTACGGGCCTCAAACTGGCCCAATGCAGAAGAGAAGGCAGGGCCCAGAAGCTAGCCTTCACGCTGCTGCATGCCCAGGACTGCTCTGGAGAGGCCCCTCAGTAAGCTCAGTGGGAACCAGGGCGCGGCCAGGGTTAGCCTTGGGCTGGTACCTGTGTCCGAGTCCTTCTGCTCTCCATTGGCCCCCACAGTGAAGGGCAGCTTCCGCTTGGTGGTGCGCTCTCTCACCTCCTTCCCTCCATCACTACGGTCCAGCTTTGGGGTCTTGGTTAGAGAAACTTTATCTTTATCCTGAAAAAGAAAGTACTACTTTGAGGCACTCTTCCCAGACTAAATCCAAAAGCAGCTCCAATTTCATTTCTTGGGGGCCGGGGAGATAGCTCAGTAGAATAAGTGTTTGCCTGGCAAGCACAGTGTCCCGAGTTCAATCCCCGGTACCTCAAAAACAAACAAACAAAAAGCATTTCCTGTGCCAGAAAAACCACCCTCTCACCAGGCACTTAAAGGCCCCTCCAGGAATACCCAAGCAGTCCACAGCCCTGCAGCGCTGCCGCACATGCTGTCCTCCACCCCTTTTGGGAAAAGCTGACTTCCAAGAGAGAGGAATCCACCTTCCATCCTGATCTCACTGGAGGCCTCTGCAGGTCATATGGACACCTGCTGAATGCCTGGCACCCAGGTGACTCCAGCCACCATGGCCACCAACCTGGCCAGCATCAGTGCTCCCCTTCTGCCCTGGCCTTGTCCACCTGACTGCAGGTAAGGATCCAAGAGGCCTGACACCAGCCTCGAGGTTTTGCCTCAGGGGCTCGACCACTCAGCAGGATGTGCTCATCCCGCACACGTACACTTGGGACAGTGCTTCCTGTGACTTCTGCAGTCTCCTGGAATGTGCTGCATGGGGCGCAGGGGTGAAGTAGGCGTGTCTGCCTGCGGCTCAGGGTCCCAAGAAGCACACAGACAGCATGGAAGGTGGACCATGGAGGGAGATAGAGGAGAGGGGCTGCTAGAGCAAAGGTGAGGGTGATGGACCTCTCACCCACACTGAGAAGGGAACCTTGTCCTGTCAAGCAAAGGAAGGGAAGCTCGTGGCTACTGCAGCTAGACTAGGGAGGGACCCAGCCCTGGCTGACCTAGAAGGAACCATGCAGTGAGGCTGGTCTCAATGACACCATGGATCACACACCACAGCCGGCCTTTCTGACCCTACCACAGCCAGATGAATGCCCCAGGGAGACATTACTACATACCTGTCATCACACATGGACAGGCACAGAGGCTAGAAACACTGCCAGATTGCTTTCTAGAATTTCCTCAGTGAGTCCTTGGCAAGAACTGGGCAGTCACCCTTGGGAGCTTCTGGCAGGCACAGTCCCTGGGAGACCCCCAAGTAGCCTCAGCAGCCCCATCGCCATGCATACACCTCCTGTGGCCTCTAGTGAGGCCAGGCAACCTCTGCATGACTAAGTCTGACACAATGCTCAAGTGAATGTGGAGAGCCGTGCCAGGGCATGGGGCCACATGGGTGCACAGCTCACCTCTGGCAAGGTGAGCTTGCCACCTCCTGCTTCTGCAGACAGAAGACATGGCCCACCCAAAGGAGAACCCTGCAGGGGAGGAAAGGGTGTCCTGATACTGCACATGACACATGTGTGGATTTCACCTACCTTTTAAAGAGAATACTACAACTCTTATGAAAATTCTTCCTGGGGACAGAAAAAGAAGAAACACTCCCAACTCATCTAAGGCTGTCATGGCCCTAATTCCAGAACCTTGATGAAGGGCATTCCCTGGAAAGACAATTATGAACAGATAGTCCTCATGAACACAACTGGAGAAACCCTGAACAGACACTAGCAAATCTACTCCAGGCACATAAGGAAGATCACACAAACAACAGAAACACCAAAGGGTTCCAGAATGCAAGAAATTAAAAAATGGATGTGATTTATACTTTAAAAACTACAGGAAAATACAATGATACAATTATCTCAAGAGCTAATGAACAGAATGTAGCAGAGTCCAGCCCTGTTCAGGGATAAACTGCAGCTCACCCTTAACTGGGAAGGACAAGAGACACCACCCTGCTGGGAAGGCCTGAGAACCTGGAAGCTGGGCTCCAGGGAAGGCAGAGGTGTGGTGTTCTGCCCAGGACAAGGCCTGAGGGGAAGGAGCCTGCACTTGGAACTATGCAGGAAAGAGAAGGAAAAGCAGTATTTTTAAATGAGCAGATGTCTGAAGAGGCCCTTTAAAGAAGAAAATGCCCCAACTTCACGCCCAAAACTCACCTACAGCAGCCGGGCACAGGGGTACATGTCTGTCACCTTGGCCTAGTACTGGGATAAGAGGGCTTCAAGTTTGAGCCCAGGCTAGGCTACCCAGGGAGACACACCTATATGTACATATCAGAATACAGACGACTAGACGGGTCTGGGGAGGTGCTTGGAGTACCTGGGCTCCATCTCCAGCACCCTGGGGAAAAACAAACCTCCAAACTTTTCTCTGGTGGTAGAGGGGTTGCTTCTGACACAGAGGTCCTTGTTTGGGAAAGTCCTGAGGATGTGGGGTCCCTGGGCGTCTGCCTCTCAACAGTGTCTCGGAAGTGAAATATGTGGTACACCTGCGCGTGAGTCCAGCTCCTGGTCTGGGCAGGCATCGGGTCAGGGGTGTGCGCTCTAGCAGGTAGGGCAGCAGTGTGTCTGACCTCTCTGTACCTTCCTTACCACCAACACTGGAGTAACTAGGCACACTGCCGCGCTGGTCCTTTCCAAAAGCTCAGGCCTTCAACATCCAACTCAGCCTTTATCAAGCACCACCTGCCAGCCCCGAGACATCACAAAAAAAAAAAAAAAAAGGCCACAGTGGCAGCAGCTATGGCACATGGGCCACCGTGGCCATCCCAGCGCTGATCCCAGTTTATAATCACCCCCACTTCACCTGTGACTTCCCCACTGGAAGCCCAGAGAAGGAAAAATAAGTTGTGATGGTTTCAAAACTGATCACACCCACAGAATTTTCACCCTAGAAACTACCTAGTTTTGGTTAGCTCTCATCTACAAATGGCCAAGAACAAAACAATCCAGGCTGACAGAAAGCCCAGGGACACCAGCTCTCAGCCCAGCAGCCCGTGGCCCACATGAAGAAGCTTGCCAGGAGGCCTGTCCTTACCACAGCCTATCCTGAGAGCAGGCAACAGCGCACATACATCTTCCAGTTGGGTTCTGCAGTTTCAAAATGGTTCTGGTTATTCTGGGTCCTTTGAATTTTACTATCAACCTCTGCCAAATAGCCTGCTGAGACCCTGGCTGCATTTTACTAAATCTATCCCTCAGCTTGGGAAGAAACAGCTTCCTGACCAAGGAACACAGTGTGACTCCCCACTTGCTTAGGTTTCCTAGTTTCTGTCAGCCACTTTAAAAAAAAATTCATTTATTTATTTGGAACAGGGTCTCACCACACAGTTTAGACTCAGTGACCCTCCTATCTCAATCTCCCCAGCACTGGGATTATAGGAATGTGGGCCACACCAGGTTTTGGGGCTGGCACAGCACACCCGGAGTTCTAGGGCCAGTATGGCATGTGGTACCAGGGACTGAATCTGGGTCCTTGTGCTTGCCAGACAGGAGCTTGGACCACTCAACCATCTCCCTGGCTTCTTGGCCGCTCTTGCAGCTCTCAGAGTCCAGGTCTTTCAGCACATCTCTTATCAGCACTATTCTAACACAATCCATATTACTGATATGAATGTGTCATGAAGTCCCAGCCCCCAACTGTTCACTCACTGTTTAGAAACATGATTTGCACACTGGCTTTGTACCTTCACTTCTAGCTAAAGTAAGCCTCATAGCTTTCGTGTAGACTTTTAGGCTTCTCTCCATAGATGACTGTGAATAGTCTTCTATAGCATCCTGTGTGTCTTCTGCTTCTCCTACCCGCTGCTGCACTGGCCAGAGGCAGTGGCATGCTGACAGTAGCAGCGTGAGAAGGTGTGTAGCCCTTTGCCCTACAGCTGCAGGCTGCACAGGCACTGTACATCGGGCCCAGAGACCCAAGCCTTACACTCACCTCCCTGAATGGTTCTGTAACCAGAATGCTCAGAGCTCCTGTCATGCACAGATCTCATTGAAATGTGCACAAGTGGGCTAGGGGTAGCTCAGTGGAATAAGTGCTTGCCTGGCAAGTGCAAGACCCTGAGTTCGATCCCTGGTACCACCCCCCACCCCCCAAAAGAAAAAGATTAAAAAAAAAAAAAAAAAAAAAGACTAAAAAAGATCAAGGAGAAGGCTGGCCAGATAGCTCAGCAGACTGAAGTGCCTGCTTGCTTAGGCAGAGCACAGTGGCCAGGGTTTGATCCCTGGTGTGCCATGCCCACCCCACCCCCAGGGCACAGTGAGCTGGTGACTGAGACTGGGGATGGTGACGCATACCTGTAATCCCAGCACTTGGGAGGCTGAAAATTGGAGAATCACTATGAGTTGGGTCTACGTAGTGAGACCTGCTCCTAAATTCATAAAAAATAAAAAAGATGTGCGCAGACCCCATAGCATGACCCAGCCTGAGCCACCCTACCCCACGGTGACCTGGCACAGCCAGTTCTGCAGAAGGGTTCTGACCCAGAAGGTGCTACCAACGGCTTCTGGCCCAGCGTGAGTCTTCCACAACACAGCCCAAGCGACCAAGGGCGCTGGCAGCTCTCAAGCCAAGTGCTCAAAGGAGCTCAGGAAACTGCAGAGCAGTGTCTGCCCTCAGAGCCCTGCTCACGAGCCTGGGGCAGGTGGGTCCCGGAAGGGCTGCTCTCAACACTGCGACCCTGTGGTGCTGGGGACGAAAGCCCGGACTTCACACACGCTATACAAGTGCTCTCCCTCTGAGCTACCCCAGCTCCTACAGAGTTTTGGGAACACTGAGCTGTCCTCTGAGCCACGCGTGCTGCTGAGCACAGTGACCAGAGATGGTGGCCTGCCACGTAGGGAGCCCTCGACTGTGAGTCAGGGAACTGCTCTCTGCGCGATGCTCTGGCTTCTCTGGACTAGGGCAGCTGCCACGGTACAGGCTTTCCTGAATTCTAGGAGGCTCCTTCCAGCTCAGACACTCCAGAGAGCTCTTCCTTAGCACGGAGCACACGCTTCTCCAGCACACCTGCCTCTGCCGCTGCAGGACCATGTGGCTTACCCCATCACCCACAAATGGCCTCTGATAATACGCAACTGTATCAGAGACAGAGTCTGTGGAGAGAATGAGCAGAAGCCAGTCCAGAATCCACCACAGCAAGGCCTCCTTCAGGGCCCACGCGTCATCATCCCGAGGAATGGACACAAGCACAGTGCTGCCAGCACCGTGCCTTCTCAGGCCTCCACCATGCACCTCCAGAGAGTTCCGCTAGCATCAAGCGCACTGAGGGACAGGACAGGCATCTTCGGGTTACACCAACAACAAAAGTAGGAAGGCCATAGCTGCTTTCCTGAGGAAGACTCCAAAGTCTGCTCCACATCTTTCAAAGACCCAAGTGTAGACACAGCAGGTACTACAGGCACAGCACTGGCCTAGTCCTAGTGTTCTCCTCAGGTGAGAGAAAACCAAAGCTAGCCTAGGCCGCGGCAGCTGCTAAAGAGGAACCCTGCAAGGTGGGCGTGGCCTGCACCTCAGAAGTTTGTCTCCTACCTTCTGCAGCTTGGCCTTCACCTACATGGCCCCTGCCTGAAGCGCTGTCACCCTCCCACGCCTGGATCTCTGTAGCTGGTGAGACCCCTTCAACATGGGCTCCTCCACACTGCTGGGACCTGAACTGAGAGAGCAGTTACTCTCTCCACTGCCCAGTCACCTCAGTCAGACCTACGAATCATTGTGGCAACAACTGTGGTGCATACAATTGGCAACTCAGAAGGCTGAGGTGGGAGGATTACAAGTTCAAGGCTAGCCTGGGTACTTAGATACTCAAAATTTAAAGAGGTATGTGTATGTATGTGTGTGTGTGCTAGGTGTGCCGCTCAGTGGAAGCACACACTCCTGCATTTGGTCACCCATACCACAAAAGACAAAAACACAAAGAATAAACCCCCTATGATACAGATGCCTCCCTGCGAGGGCTGCCATACCACCTCTGACACAGACCAGTAGAGGCCCTGCTTTCTGATGTCTTACAGAAGGATGTTTCGGGGTTCTGGGATTCCTACCTGTGTTAATCATGTGGACAAGAGATACTGTGGGCCAAAACCAGGCAGCGTGGCTCACATCTCAACAGGGCCTGGCCCATGCTCTGGAGGTAAACCCTGTACCACATCTTTTATTTGAGGGGCAGCTCCAGCACTCTCTGGGGAGTTTTCACCAGATAAAAGCAGCAGTTACCCAAGATGGAGACCAGGAAACTCTGAAGCTCAAGGGCAGTGATGGGAGCTGCAAAAACAGGAAGAGGGCCTTCAGCTGCTATAGAGCTGAGCAGCCCCACATATGCTGCCCCCTACCCTTCAGCACTAGGAATCCTAGGACACAGCCCAGGGATGTAAAGGAGGCACTGGCCCTG
The DNA here is from genome assembly GCA_002564305.1 of Octomys mimax. NCBI lineage: Eukaryota > Metazoa > Chordata > Mammalia > Rodentia > Octodontidae > Octomys > Octomys mimax. Next base: position 5,152 of record NDGM011019260.1, on the reverse strand, counting down.
GTAGGAGGTGGCAGTGCTCCAAACCCAGTTTCTTCTGCTAAGCTCCACCCCAGGCCACGGGAGCAGGAAAGCTGGTTCACATGAGCAACTCAGGCCCTGAGCTGTGTGTACTTCGGGGCCAGTCTCAAAGTCCTCCAAGCAGAGCAGACAGAGAACCTTCTCCTGCCCTTAAACTCCACAAGGCATACCTGAACAGGCTTACCAGCTACTCAGTGTGAAGCGATCCCAAGCTTTGGGCTCTCCGCTACAACAACTGCCAGTGAGAACAATTTTACCTCCCCTACCACTGCCCAAGTCCCACCTGCCCCAGTGCAGGCATACACTTCCCTTCTACAGCTCCGTCCTCTCATCTTCTTGGCCACTCCCCACCCTACCCAACCCCGGCCCACCAAGCCATCTGGGAGTCCCAGGAGCTGCGTTATATACAGCTTCTACCACTGCCTGCCCAGCAACCCACAGTGCTGGCCCCACACAAGCCTGACCTACTACTTCAGCACTCACTGCTCCTATGCAGGGCAGACAGCAGACATGCTGCTCAAACACTCAAGGTCTCCAGGCTCCTCTAGCTTTCCTGTCTATATAGCACTAAGCACACCTATGTTCACACACTGCTTCACATTTACCAAAACAAAGTGAATATATGACTTGGCTCATTAATTTTCATATGTGCAATTCTTGCTGACCTCATTACACTCTAAGTCCAAGTATTACCACAGAAAATGAGCTGCAGCACAGCACAGTAGAAGCTCAGGCAGAGGTAAGGGACAGCAGCCTGGGGACCCTCTTTTACGGCCCAAGTACCAGGAGGCAGAGAAGCAGCAGCTCAAACCCGCTGGCAACTGCAGAAGACAGGTGACACAGTCTACCAGGGTGAGTATGGATGGCCTAGCAAACAGGCAGTCAGGGAGGAGCACCACAGACAAATTAGGATCAGTGACAGTGATCTGCTTTCTGTGGGCTTGTGGGATACCCTGTTCCAGCACAGAGAGCAGGAACCCGAAACTCAGCATAGCTAGGGCTTAGTGATGGCTACAAAATACACAGCAAAGCCTGAACCTCAGCCTGAGCCCATCTGGTCAGACTCTTAAGTTCACACTCAGGGTATGCCCTGCACTGCAGGAGAGGAAATGTGTGTACCCCAGAACTATCCCTCCCCAACCTTTAGCACTGCAGAACAGGAAATACACACCCTAGAACTGTGTCATCTCCTCACCCTGCAGGACAGAACGTATACACCCTAGAAACGGCACCCTCCCCCACTCCTGACAGAAGTGAATCATGTGGCGGAGCATCCCTCCCTCCATATTCCCTGGCACTGCAGCGTAGGTATAGAACCTGGTGTTAAGAGCACATGACAAAAGCTGGGCTTAGCACTACATACCTGTGACCCCAGCACTCTGAGAGACTGAGGCAGCAGGATTATGAGTGAGTACCACCTAGAACGACTTTCACCTTTTTTCAAAATCAGTCAGTCAATCTGACTGGATGCGTAGCGCAGTACAAAGGTGCTGTGTTTAATCCCTAGTACTTAAAAAAATAAGCACACAGGCAAAAAAAAAAATTATGATTTAGATTTACATTATTTTCCTAAGTCAAGATCAGCTCAGAGAGCAACTTCCATGCCTGAACGTGCAAGTGGAAGAAGGGCCTCAGCACTCATGGTTGCTCACACACTCACCTAACGCTTGCAGGACAGGCTTCCCAGGCACTGTGAGCTGGCATGCGGGTGTGGCACCTCCAGCCCTGCTGGGCACAGGTAGGCAGGGGGTGGAGAGGAGCCAAGAGTTACCTTTTTCCCGGTTTGTTTCTCCACCATGTCGTTGCTGAGAGGAAAGTCTTCTTGCTGTGGTGTTTTAGAACACCCACTCTTGGGCATCGTTCTGTTCCCTCACCTGATCTTCATTTACACCGCCATCGCCTCATCGTCAACCGTCTGCTTCAGGAGAGAAGAGACAGTGTCAGACACCGTGGAATTCAAAGGTGGCTCAACACCTGGCCACCCTCCCATGGACCCTAGTGGACTGACCGCAGAGGGCACAGCCACTCAGCATAGGACCAGCAGCAGCTGTTCCACACAAGGGCACCCAGGCCCCAGGAAATACCCCAAGAGCTGCATGCAGGAGCAAGGTGGGCAGACAAAGGGCCTGCAAAGGTACTGGCCATTCTGGATGATAAATGCTGGGGCCTCACAGGCTGAGTCTTTTTAGCACAGGCCCTGACCCAGGCAGGGGGCTGAGCAGGTCCAGGGACTCTACCCTGCCCAGTGCTGTCAAGGGACAGAACAAGGCCCTCTGTTTTCCCATAATCAAGGTCACAACACCCAGAGGCAGGCCAACTCTCTGGTCTGGCAGATCTCCTCTGGCAGCTAGACCCAGCCCTGACCCTCCCGCCCCAAGCAGAAGGCTGGAGGAGAATGCAGGCACAGGGGGCTAATCCCACACTTCTGGCTATGGGTGCACATGTGTGACACCTTTGAGAGTCATGAGCTGGCCCCTTCAGCTGGGCCTGAGGCTCCAGCCTGTTTCCCAAGAAATTTAGGGCATGTGCTGTACTGAGCAGCTACTTCACTTTCTGTACTTCAGGACACTTTAGCATCTTAACCGGATTAGTGGCCAGGAACCAATTCCCAGAAACAGCAAGGGCTATATATAGGGCACAAGAGGTCCCTTGCTATAGGGCAAAGCCTACAATAGCTCGCAGAGTATCAGGTCCCAAACAAGCTACTCTACTATGGCTTTCCTTGTTCCTGTCCCGCCTCCTGGCCACCAATAGATACCTTGCTCCTATCTCCTCTGTGGACACACCCTTCTGGTCTCTCACAGGTGGCTATGCCTTGTCTTTTCAGTCACATAGGAAGGATGAGAGAGAGCTCCCCACCATGTACTCTATGCCATCAGTTAGAAACCAGTTTGTGCTGACCATACCTGTAACTTCCCCTTCTGTGGAATGTGCCTCAGTACCATGCTGAGGTGTGCTGGATGGTGATCAACCTGCTGGGTCTACAGCCTCTGCTGTACAGTGGCCTTGCTCCCTGGCTTTTCCTACTTTGCATCAACATTACACTGGCCATTTCTGAGTTCATACTTCTATATAACATCTTCTTAAGATCCTGCCTTGTTCTCCCCTAATAAATAATAAAAGTTCAAAAACCACTTGGTTTTTCACCAACCTAAGAACACACCTAGAGACCTGGCCTCCACTGTAATCCAGAACTGCAGGTTGCCTCCTTCCATGTGGTTATGTGGCCAAGGCCTGAGGTGATGATTTCTCCGCATAGAACAGTGATGTAAATGCTATATTCTTCAATTTCCACTGTAAAACTGGAAGCACAGCTTGCTGGAACTGTATTTCAAGCACCTGGCATAGACACAACTACTAGAACTTGTGGCTATGTGCATATTCAGCAGCAATATGCAAATACAACTTTATTTTATTTTTATTTTTTGTGGTACCAGGAATTGAACTCAGGACATTGCGCCTGTGAGGCAAGTGCTTATTCTACTGATCTATCTCCCTGGCCCAAGCAGAACTTTAAAGACCATCCAGAAGTTCATTTTTAAGAAGTCTTGCCTGCCTACCCTCAACAGGACAAAACTAAGCACAGCTGTCATAGGATTGCCCTACAGCAGTGAGTCTGCAGATACCACACTCTGGCACCCCAGCAGCCTGCAGCCGAAGACAGTGGTGGGGCCGTTCTCCCTCCAGTCCTTTACTGCTTGGTGTAGCTTGGTGTAGCTGGCACAGTGCTGCCTGGTGATCTCTAGGTGAGGAGCAAGATGCTGTCTAAACCAGAAAGCAGGCTCATGGGAAAAACACCCATGCCACACCTTGCTCTCGGGCACCCTGCCCAGGATCTGTGACAATTCTATTTCACTGCTGATAAGCACCTCTGGTGGCAGCACCCTGATACTGGGACCCTCTTCTGCACCATGGACGCTCCGAGAACCAACACTGCCCAATGCTTCTCCTTCTACCACTCCCCAGGGCAATTCTTACAGTGCTGAGGGTAAACCTAGGGCTCCTACAATTAAGGATTTGTGACACATTTTTCAAACCAACCTGCATGTACATCTGAGAAGAAAGCCTGGGTGATGCTGTATGCAAGAACTACGATGGCCAATGACAGCCACATGCACCATCAGGCAAGGGTGCCACTAGCTAGCCAGGGCACTTTATGCAACTAAGCTGTAGTGAGAGAAAGGAGCAGAGCCACCTCAACAGAGGAAAACCAATATATGAACAAATATATAAGGCCAGGATAGAACATGGATACTCGGACTTTCAAACTGCCAATGATTGTGCTCAGAGGTTCAGGAAGGTATGGACAAGAAGAGGGGCTACGAAAGAATACGTCCCAGAGAGAACTGGTTCTAGCAGCTGACAACTGAGAGGAAAAAAAAGTGCTAGAGCCAACCTCCAGAAAGTTCACCATCAAACAAAGGCAAAGACTGGCAAGAGAACTAAATCTCTTAAGATGGCCTTCCTCCAGCAGCCGAACCAGAGGCCAGATGCCTAAGTAGGCCACTGCTCTGTGTGCCCTTGGCCCACATGCTGGGGCGGGCAGCAGCAGCCAGGTCCTCCTGAGAGAGAGCAGATCACAGACGTTCTCATCACCAGGAGTGTTCAGTGACAACACAGCCAATTACAAACAAGTCCTATCTATGAGACTGAAATTATCTATCTGGCCACATTGCCACCAGCACAGGAGCAAATTAAGGTGGCTTTAAGCATACAGAGGCCAGTGCGACCCTTTCTGTCCATGCCTCTCCTAAGGAAATCAAGACAAACCATACTAGCACTTGCAGATCCAGCCAATTTCCCTCTTTTTTTTTTTTTTTTTTAAGGCCCAAAGGATAAGGATGGGTTTATAATGTAATGCTCAAAGGAATTTAAAATTATCAGAAGAAGGCTGAATTTTGTGATACTTAAAACTTGTAAGGAGGGCCCGTCAGATAGCTCAGCGGATTAAAGTGCCTGCTTAGGCAGACACAGGGACCAGAGGTTCGATCCCCAGCATGCTGCACTGGCCCTGCCCCTGGGGCGCACTGAGACTGGGCGTGGTGGTGGGCACCTATAATCCCAGTGCTTAGGAGGCTGAAAACAGGAGGATCACTACGAGTCCGATCTGTGTAGTGAGACCCTGTAGACCCTG
>NDGM011019259.1:0-15813 GCA_002564305.1 Octomys mimax | reverse complement strand
TTGATTTCTTATACATAGAAAAAAATGAAATCACACTAGCAAACTTGTGAATTTTGGTTTTTGCTTCTCTGTCCATGTCTGTAAGATGCAATGAAACTAAATGTTTCATGTTCTAACACTCACTGAATATAGAATTAAATGATTTGAAATATTTTCAAATTTTATTAAATTACATGCCTTTTTATTATAATTTTATTTTGAAGAGTAAATACAAGATCAAGAAAAACAAAAGCAAAGACATAAACAGGGTAACATATAACAATATACATGTAACAGTTTTTCAAAACTAGAATAGCTTTAAAGCTCCTGCAAGCAGGCACAGTGTCCAGGGGTTCAATCCCCAGGCCTGCCATGCCGACCCCACCCCCGGGGCACACTGAGACAGCAATTGAGACTGGGTGTGGCGGTGTGTGCCTGTAATTCCAGCTCTTGGGAAGCTGTAAACAGGAGGATCACTACAAGTCTGATCTAGTAGTGAGACCCTGAATACCCTGTAGACCCTACCCTAAAACACACACAAAAAAACCCCTAAAATAGCTGATTAACAATGATTGATATATTATCTATTTTTATCGTCAAATCTGTTGCTCAGATTAATAGATATAGTTATGCAAAATGGGTCATATGTGAATCATTATAACAACAGAATATGTAGTCTCTCGTGTTTTGAACTATTTTTTAGAAATAAAATCCTAATTCATAAACATAAGATACAATATTTGAATATTAAATGGTAGACAATAGCCAATGAGGTTAATTGGTTATAAGGGCCAAGATAAATTCCAGGTTTGTAGTTACTTTTATGTTATTTGCAGTCATAGATTGATTAAATAGTTTGTAATATGAGGCCTTGGATTTAAGAATCTATTGTTATTAACCTAAATGGAGAATGAAATAAACCACAGACTGAATTTTATTACTGCCACAAGGAGGATGGATTCCAATCATAAAATGAGAAAGTCACAGATATCCAGCTTCCTTACTTAAAACTAGTGATCAAGTTCTAAGAAAAGATAATTTAGATTTTGTTAACTTAAAGCAGCTGTTCCCTCCACTGTGGTACATTTTTTCCCCCAGAAATGGAAAAGTTCCTCAATTATAAAACGAATTTGTGTCTTTTTAAAAGCAGCTGGCTTCCCATCAGTGAGTTAGTTCTTAGTGCAGAAACGCATATTCTCCATGTTTTCTTGAGAAATGGAAGGCCAGGGTCTGGTGTTTCCCTGGTGATAGAACTGAATTAATTGTACGCCTGTCTTCTTAAAGCAGACAAGTAGGGAAGAGTCTTGCATTGGGATTGGACTTGTTTCTGGCTGTGGCAGTTAAATGATATTGGTGACCCTCAGAGAGCTGCATTTCTTTTCTTTTCTTTCTTTCTTTTTTTTTTTTCAGAACCGGTGATTGAATTCAGGCCATTGTGCTTGCCAGGCAAGTGCTTATTCTACTGAGTTATCTCCCTGGCCCCTGAGACCTGCATGCCTTATGGCTGCCTTTGGCCTTTTGGCATGAATTAAGTCATCTTTCAGGACTGAGTAGTCATGCTGCCCACGGTTCCTAGAAATATCCAACGTTTTGCTATACACTCTTTACTTACCTGTGTTCAGCCAGTCTGAAAAACTCAAATGGAAATTCCAGAACTCAAAAGCTTTAAATTTTTATATTAAGTTTTAAATTGCATTTTATTGGAAGTAGTGTTCTGAAACCCTTTACCATCCTTCTCCTTCTGTGTACCTGAGATGCAACCAGCTCTTTGTTCTCTACCCACTCTGTGTGTGCTACCCCCCACCCCCAGTAGTCATTCCTTAGTCATGGCTATCATCCGAGGAACTGCTGCAGGACTGCAGTGGCTCTCTCATGGCAGCCTAACACGGAATGACAGTGTGTATCATTCCCCTCGTGGCTCCTCCTCCACAAGTGTCTTCCATGAACCTCATAAGATGAGTGACTGTAGCATATTTGAGCAACAGATTTCATTTAAATAATATTATTGCAGTATATTGTCATAATTATTTGTATTATTGTTAATCTTGTATTGAATCTAATTTATAATGTAACTAAACATAGATGTGTATATATAGGAAAATTTAGTATATTTGTGGCTGTAGGCATCTATTGGGGATCATGCAATGTGTCCTGCATGGGTGATGAAGGGACTACTATGAGTCATTTGATACATGTCCCCCTGTCCCATCTTATCCCCAGCACCATATACCATACCTGGGACCTGAAGCCATTAGTAGTCATTCATCAAAGGAAAATAAGTGATTTATTGGCAGATCATTTTATTTCTCTGCTTTGTTTCACTATCTGAAATCTCTTGATAAACAGTCATGTAAATTTTGATAGCTCTTTTTTAGGGAGGTAGCATTACATTTTTGCCAACAGGAAAAGGACAAAATTAAATTAATCATTCTATTCTATTTTAGTGTAATTTTGAATTACATATTAGTAAAATACTATTTTGTATGTTTTCCATTATTAAAGTATGAAACCATATCTTGACAAAGTCTTAAAGAGTTTATAATGAATACGTCCATTGTAAAACAGAGATTACATTAGAATTGCAAGTTAGTGACGGATTTGGGGAGGAATGAAGCATTTCCAGGTATTTGCTCTGATGAATCCTTCAGCGTGTTTTATTATGATTGCCTTTGCTGCATTGTCATCTTCAGGGACATGAGCGATACTTTGCATGTGTTAATACTGGACATATGTTTGAATTTATGTATATATTAGCTATGGGTAGGGGAAGGAAGACGTATATCCAGTCAGACGCAGTCTTGTGTTTAAACCCATTTGTATTTCCATACATTTTTAGACAATATTTGCATTACCAGCATTACTGTTGATACTTCCCTTTACTCTCTGCAAAGTTCAGGTCTTTTCATGGAGTTTTCCCTTCTACTATTATGTAAATTCACTGCATGTATTTTCTGCCAGTTTTATCTCCCAAAGCATGACTTTGTACATACCGTTGACTCAGACTGAAGCCATGTGGACTTGGAGGTCAGCACAGTGGAGCAGGCCTGAAGACAGCACTTATTTTTCACAAGGAAAGGATATGCCAGGGAGAATAATACTTCTAAGGAAATGTCAGTGGGAAAGTTTTAATTACTTTAGAGAGTCAAACTCTTTCTAAACATCCTGGACTGTAGGAATCTCTGCAAATTAGAATTCTCCCTGTGGAGTTCTGGAGGGAGAGTTTGGCTCTGCCTTTTGATAACCATTGCAGCTGTTTTGTTTTGTCATTCTGCTGGAAGAACAAAGGTGTTCCTTCTGAGAGCTCCCCCAAGGCCTTGTACTTGGTTTTTCTTCATTGTCCCAAGTGACCTGCCTAGCTTTTAGTAACTAGAGCTTGTTCTTGGGAAATAAAGTGGTGGCTCCAAAATGTTCCTTAAAATGTCAGTGATTGTGGTATAATCATCTTTTCTGAAAGAAAAAAAAATGTAATTACTGGCTCCCATCCAAAAAGCAACACTATAAATTCCTAATTGCTTCAGAAAAGCAAAACCAGGCATGTTTAATTTTTTGATCCCTTCTGCAACTTAACTTCTTTGTCTGGTGATTGAAACGGGCTAGGGCCAGTGAGGCCTATCAGTGTGTAGTCTTCTCCCTGCCACTGAAGGCTTTGGTTTAGGCCTCTGCATGTGCTCGGTCCTGCTAAAGGAATCAGCTTAGCGTACTGCTCTCCCTACTATAGAGAGATGTGCCAAAGACTCATTGTACTGAGAAGTTACTAAGACACTGAAGATGTTTATGTGAAAGACATTATGGGCACTACATTATCATATGGCAATGCATGAAAATTCTGGGATTGGGCTTATTTATTTCTCGTAGCATTATGCCTGAGAGATCCTTGCATGTTGAGATATGTATCACTCAGTTTTCTGTTGCTATAATGAAAAACTTAAGGGTGGATACTTTATAAAGAAAAGAAGTCCACTTAGCCCACAGTATTGGAGGCAGAAAATCCAGCCAGCATGACACTGATCTGGTAAAGGCCCCTTGAGCTGCATTGTATTTTTTTTTTTTTTTTAATGGAACCGGGGATTGAACTCAGGCCCTGGCACTTGCCAGGGAAGCACTTATTCCACTGAGCCATCTCCCCGGCCCCTGCATTGTATCTTGATAGAAGGAAAGAAGAAGATCATGGTGAGGTAGAAGCCAGAGTACAAGTAGGGGCCAGTTTTGTCTTTTATGTTTTTTTCTTTTCAGAACTAACTTGTAGTGTTAGGAGAATGACAGGAATTCCTCCTAGTGTAGTACCCACATTGCCCAGCTTCTTTCTTCTCAGACCCCAACTCCTCGTGGTGCCATCATTTTAGCTTTAGCATCCCTACACTAGGGCCCAAGGCAGGACACATGAATGTTCGGGAGCCACACTCAAATCCTATTGCAACCATAACAGGTTACATAAAACTCTGCCCTGGTTTTAAAAACTGCTACATAGTATTCTATGGTATGAGTATCTATTCAACTATTTTCCTATGAATGTACATTATGGTTTTTTTCTCATTTTGTACCATTACAATAAGAACTGTAGACCTTGCTTTTATGAGCAGAGGTGCTGATGACCAGAGCAGTAGCAGCAGCAGCAGCAGAGAGTGAAGCTCTCACTACATGCCCCGTGCTGTTCTCATGACTCGGATGCATGCATGTACCTGTGTGCACGCACATAGGGATGGGGGCAGGGGAATGAGCCCAGGGCCTCGTGCTTGTGAGGCATATGCCCTACCCCTGAGCTGTATCTCTAACCCTTTTAAAATTTTTATCTTGTGATAAGATCTTACTAAATTACCTAGGTTGCCTCAAATTCTCAATCTTCCTACCTCAGTCTCTTCAGTAGCTGGGTGTTATAGTTTGGGGTTTTGCAAGGGTAACAATATAATCCAGGACACATAGAAGACTTTTTATAATAGTCACCCAAAGAATAGACAAAGCGGGTACAGGAAATCTGTCAACTAAATACCAAAGAATCCAGCTGAGGGCCCCGATCCCACTAGTAATGTCCCAAATGAGGCCAGCTGAAGACTAGGAGCTCATACAGTGCCTTCCATGAGTGCACCTGGAGGTCTAGAGCCCATGACAATGTGTCATGCAGGCATGGTTCATGGATCTGTGCTAGAAAGTCCAAAGGTTGGTGGTAGAAGCTAGAAAATGTGTACCAGCAGGATGAAGCATCTGTGCTAGCAGCTGAGAGAGAGGAACCAGAGCCAGGAAGCAATGCTAAAATTAAAAATCAGAGCTCCCCTGAAAAGTATCACGGTCATGCTCAACCACACTGAGGTCCTAAGTTCCTGCAGTGATGAGAACAGCTGAGTCCATGCCAGGAAAGCCAGCGCAACCAGCTTTTCCAGGAGACTGAGCAGTGCACCATCTTCCCTTCTGCAGCCAGAAAGCAACGCTCAGTATGAGGTCCAGAGCTTCCCCAAAGTGAACCATAGCCATTCTCAGTGACAGCAGGGTCCTGAGCTCCTTCAGTGAGAAGAACAGCTGAGTTCATCAGGAAAGCCGGCAGAACAAGGTCCTCCAGGAAAACAAGCAGTTCCTTATTCCAACAGCTTACAACAGCTTTCCTCCTCCTCCCATTCTGCTGGCAACGATCCACAGGTGGGCTTCCCACACCCAGCACTGTGCTGGTTGAGTTCAGATGAGTGTAACAAGTTTACCACCATTTAACAATCTACTTCCCCGGGACTACAAGCATCTACCACCACCACACCCAGCTTGTGTTTTAATTCTCACAACAGTCCTATAGATAGGTATTCTTGCGAACACCCTTACCCCAATTTTATATTTGAATAAAATTAAGCATAAAGAAGTTTTGTGATTTGACCAATATAACAAAACTATAGCATTAAGCTTTCAAAGCTGGAATTCAAGTCTACACAGGACTTTACAAGAACATAGAAAACTTTTAATAAGATTCATGTACCTCTTAATTCTTTGCTTTAAATGGTCAGTGTAGCTTCTATTTGAAAGCTGCAGGTCATCTCCAGCCAGCAGCTCTGTGCAGGTGATGGCTGCATCTCCAGGCTCTGTTGGCTTCACCTTTGCATCTCTAGTGATCAGAGAGAGATTTACATGCAGTTTTGGGTTACTTGCTTCCTCTGCTTTCTTTCTCAGGGCTGTTTCACTTTAGGTGTCCATGGCTCTGAGAGGATGAACTGCCTGCACACTTGTGCTGCACATATTGTATCACCTCCGGTCACTCATGCATACCCCACCTTTCATCCAAATCCCACCACCCTGTCACCCCCGCCATCCCCTCCAGCCTGTGTTTCTGCTTCTCTTGAAATCCTGGTAGAAAACTGAAGAACTGTGGCCCTGGAGGACCTGCGTTCAGGTTCTGGGTGTGGGCTGCCTTGCTCTGCTGTCCTTCTGTTTCCTCAGAATTGCTGTAAATGAAATACAGCAATAGTGTTGACAGCGGGTGATTGTTGTCTTACTACTGTTTTATATTTTTGCCCTGCTGGTAATCTTTACCTTAATCCTTCATTATTCACTTTTCAGGCTAATCTTATTCTTTAAATGTTGTGACCAAGGTCTTCTTATGCTTTTCTACCCATGAGGGAATGAAGCAACCAACAGTGGTGAACACATAGTAGGTCCCATTTATCTCTCTGTGGTTCCAGTAAGTCCCAATGGACTGGGGATGCATGATTCATCGAACAGCTTCGTAGGACTGGGCTCTGTTTACTGTCTAATAAAAACAGTAACCTGCATACAGATCTGTTTCCCCAAGTTTCCTATTAGAGTATCTTCACATTCTAAACAGTTTATTTATCTTATTTTTTCCAAGCAACAGCATCTATTTTCCTTGGACAAATAATCTGCATGCAGATATTTAGTGAAGTCTACTTAGAATTCTTCATACACAAAAACAGTAATGTTTTCTCAATCATGATTAGCACTTTTCTCTTGTTTTCTTCAGAATCTGGTTAATGAGGATGAACTATGCTTTTGAAAGCCATTGTGGCCATGTACACATATGTGTGAACCTCCTGCAGACCATGAGCTCCTGCTCTTTACATTTTATGTTTTTTCTCAGGGAAGAAAATACCTTAATTTTATGGGCACAGGAGTAAATGAGATAATTGGGTAAACTCAGTGAATCTGATACCTATATCCAGTTATTATCCAATTAAAGTTAGTAGCGAAGACACTTCTTGAGGGGAAAATTTGAGTGGTGAAAAAATTAATAGGGTAAAAAAAAGTGTAATGATGATTGTTTATATGACACTCGCTGAGTGTAGGGCTGCTCCGTGCTCTTAAGGTACGTAAGTATCTCAGTCCCTTTCCCATCCCTGGGACCCAGTACCAAATCCCCACAGGTTAAAAGGAGAGAGGTTTATTTGGTGCCCAGTTTTCAGTGGGTTCAGTCCAGAGTTGGCAGGCTCCAAGGGAGAAAGATGGCAGGGCATGGTGGGGAACAGCTGTTCCACCCAGGGGCAACCAGGAAGCAGAGAGGAAAGGGAGGATCCAGGGACAGGAAATAGCATGGCAGGTCACACACCTGGTAGCCTGCCTCCAGTGAGGCTCTGTCTCCAAATACAACACTAAGCTACTGAAGGCATCAATGAACTCCCTGATGTGCATGGAACCCCTTGTTTCAGTCACTTTCCAGAAGCACCTCTGAGCATGTGAGACTTTTGGGGGAAATTTTTTATGTAAACTGTAATGAAAAGTGTGTAGATATATATGCATATGTACACATATACTCCTTTAATTCCCCACGAAAGCCAGCAGGTGACATTCAGCTGAGGACATGAGGTGGGTCCTAAGAAGATAAGCAACTGGCAAGACAGGGGAAGGCTTGAGAGGAGGTGCCAGTGTTCCCCGGGTGGCTGCAGCATTTCCCTTGTAGAGCTGACCCTCAGAACTGAGAGGCTGTCTGTGATCAAGCAAGGCAGTGAAAGGAACTGGGCAGTCGCTGGCATCTGAGTTGCTTGGTTACAGACGAGCATTTCAGCTAGTCTTTTCCTAACAGTAGGCCTCAAGAGTTACTGACCTCTGTGCCTACCATTCCTCATCAGCTTAATCGAGGAAAGAAAATAGCTATGGATTTGCTATGAAATAAGATCACATGAAACCCGAAGCTCAGTGTACTACTGCAAGGTGAGAGCCCTCAAATTATGGCCCTTTACCGCCTCCAGGCTTTTCTCTGTGAGCTTCAAATAGTAGAGGTGTGAATTACAGACGTTTGAGGTGAAGCCAAGGAAAGACTGAGCAGAGGTAGCCACTGCTTGCACTCAGCATGCCTTGTCACCTCTGCGTATTTCAGTATCTACTTCTGAAAAGAAAAATGCATTTCTTCTTTAACCTTGACAGAGGTAACAAAACTAAACCTGAACAGAAAATTGGCAAAACTGTCCCTTTAGAAAATTATTAAAAACCTGTCTGTGTCACTTATGATTTTTGTGTTCATATTTTGGCAACGGTAGTATTAAAACTTAGAAAGTTACGTATATGTTGGTTGTCATTGTTGTGCTTACTTTCCTTAAGTTTATTTTATTTTTATTCGGATATTTAAAATATATTTAATTTCAAGAATAGTGATGAAACATAGATGTGGACACATTCTAGTAAGTGTTGGCCTAGTGGCTTGCTCAGTTTTAAAACAACCCACATGCTGCAGAAGACAGATGTCTCTTCATTTCTACCATGATACTCCCTTTCCCTCCCTCACTAGATGTAGAAGATGTACTCTGATGTTAGTGCATGTCCCTGTTCAGCACCTTCTCATTGCTGTGACAAAATAATTGAGGAAAGCAATTTAAGGGGAGAAAGGTTTATTTGGCTCACAGTTTCAGAAGGCTCAGCCCATGGTTGACTGGCTCCACTACCCATGGACCCAAACAAGGGAGGTGATCTTAGTGAACATGGTGGGGTTCAGAAAGCAGAGAGAGAGAAAATAGACCCCTGGGCTATCCCCTCTAGGGCCTGCTTTCTCCCATGAGACTCAACCTCCAACAGCTTGTTCAGCTGTGACTGCATTAAAAGATTAATCCACTGATGAAGTTAGCACTGTCATTATCTTCCAAAACTCCCGCATCGGAACACATGAGTCTTTTGGAGATATTTTTATACAGACCTTAACAAAAACTTTATTTGTATATTTTAAAAGGCTATCTGGAATTAAAACTAACATATTTTGCATTGAGTCAAATGTGAAATATCATACTCTCTCATTACCTATAATAATCCCCAAGTAGGTCATTATCATTGTCCCTATTTAATTGATGCCAAAACTTTCAATTTGTCAAAATGGCCTTCATAAGGTCCAAAGCTAATAAGAACATCTAGATGTGAGACCCTGTCAGTCTTATTTTAAAGTCTGTGTTTCCTGTTCAGTTCTCTATTGCTTCTTTTCCTTGTGAGCTATAAAGTTAAGATGAAAATAAAGCATTCACTGCATTTAAAGCAGTTGGGGACCTACTTTCTCCCATTAGACCCAATCTCCAAGGGCTTATTCAGGATACTTGAGACTAATATGCCTGTTTAGGCAAGTTTAGGCAAGTGCAGGGACTACGGTTCGATCCCCAGCACCACATGCCTAGCCAGACCTGCCCCTAGGGCTGGCTGAGCTGGCCAGAGTCCGGGTGTAGTGACTCACACCTGTAAGCCCAGTGCTGGGGAGGCTGAAAGCAGGAGGATCACCACAAGTCCAAGCTGTGTAGTGAGATCCTGCAACAACCAAATACATTAATAGATAAAATAAATAAATAAATAAATAAAGGAGTGGGTATGGTCAGAATGAGCTCTACAATGGAGATCTTTTATAAGTACAGCATGGTCATGCTCAATTACTGAAGAGGAACTTATCAATGATGAGCATTTTAAGGCCCTATACAACAGGTATTAATGTCTTGGACTTTTTATTTCAAAACAAATACAGCCTTTTATCCTAAGTATAAGAGTTAGGCCATGGTGAACAAGAAAGACCTGCCACTGAAAAGCTGATTGTTGCAAGCTGATGAATCTTCAGGCTAGAGACTAAGCATGTCTTTGATGGAGTGGAGGGTAGAACAGAAGATGTTGGTGGAGACTGACAGTAGGCAGGGAAGGAAGGAAATGGCATGCAGGCATGCACACTGGAACATTGCTTTAGAAAATCCGATGAGAGAAAAGCTTGGTTGCAAGGGAATCACAAGCATAATCTCCTTTGAACAGAGCTGAAAGTGAACAATTCATTTACAGTTGAGGCAGCAGAGCCAAAGCTGGGCACTGCATCCTCCCTTCATAGATAGCGGGTGGCAGAGGGGCTTCATGTCTGTGTGCTCAGGTGCCAGAGGCTCTGCTAACAGTCCAGCTCTCCCAGAGCAGTAGCCAGCTACAGCCCTGCACAAATGGTGATGGTAAATGGTTTGTTTGAACTCATTATTAACTCACTTAAACTTGAATAATGTAGTTCTTATCACTTGATCTGTTCCTTAGGAGCACCCAGAGGTCTTTTCTGTGCTATTCATTGTAAACTAGTGTTCTTTCTAATGGTTTGATAATAAACATGGAAAAGAAAAGAACATTCATCTAATGCAAGGCAGGTCCTGAAGAATACTGTTGTCCATATGATTCATTTCAGAGGTAGGCTCAGAAGCTGTGTGTGTGTGTGTGTGTGTGTGTGCGCGCGTGTGTGTGTGTGTGTGTGTGTAGGCCAGCATGCATGTGTGCATCTGCACACTCTAATGTTATTCCTTCTTACCCTGATCACTGTATTTATCATTCACAAATCTCACATTGAGCTAAGCCCCCTTTGGGTAGCACACAGATAAGCCTTCATTTTCAGAAAGTATGACTCTATTTTCAATAGTAAGCTTGCTTTTGGGTCATTGCTTGAAGACATTGCAAATTTCTACTCCTATAAGATGTAGCTTGAAACTGTACAGAGCATGAGTGCTTAGCAATAACACTGGTTTTCAATTCTAGTTTTACATAAAATTAAATGGGGTACTTTTACATAGAGACTGAACCCTAGGCTCCACCTTCAAAGATGGTTAGTTGAATTGATTTGGAGTAGAATCATGTATTGGTTGTTTAAAAAGCTCTCTAGGTATTTATACTGGTAGACTGCATTGAGAGCTAGTGCCTGAAAGCAGTTATTCTCCAACTTGACAGTATAGATAGCAACATCACTTACTGGGTCTGTTAAAACATCAGCCATTGGGCTTCATGCCTAGAATTTCTGCTTAGTAGGTCTGGAGTGGGTGCAGCCAAGGTTGTGCTTTCCTATGAACTTCCCATGCTGGTTCTCTACTAATTCTGAGAACTCACTAGGAGAAATCCTAACCTAACCTAACCAGTAGCTTTATTTGATTTTTTTTTAACAAACAAAAATTCAGAGACCACACCAACACAGTTAAATGTCTATGGTTGCTTTTAGTAAAACAACTTCTTTAAGCAGAAATAGGTTAAGATTGCAATAGGTTTCTCCAATCATACATAAGTTGGACCATTCACTTTTCCCCATAAGTTAGCCTCCTCACTGATGGGCCCCTACGGCCCATGATCTGAAAGGAACTGGAAGAGGTTATATGTGGTCATTGTGTACGTTTGGCCTTAGCTGGAAAGCCTAGGGTGATTGCTGTTATTTTTTAAAATGGAAAATACTGCTGGGATCCATGGTGTTGTTTCTCAAGTTAGCAAATTACTCATGGGTTGTACATTCTTACTGAGCTGTGTAGTTCAGACAAGACAGAGGCAGCACTTATAGTGCTCTACACTGAAGGAAATACAACAGATGTGCAAACATGACCCAAACCTAGTACTTGGCCACCACGAGAGCAGCTTTGCTGCAGAACATAGTATAGTTTATGGCTAGGTTGTACATTTAAGTGGACATCCTAAATTTCTGTGTGTCCATTTTTTGCTCTGATTTCCTTTTCTAAATACATCCAACAGTCTTTAAGTGAAAACCTTATGCAATGTTTGGTGTGTTAGAATGCCATCTTTATCAGTTTCCTGTTGTGTATATCTTGTGTTCCTGTCCACTTGTCCTGACCTGACGTGCATGGCAGTGTGACTTATACACACACACATGACAAAGTGGCTACTTCGTGTCCAAAGATCTGGTCTTTGTGTTAATAGGATTAGACTTTGAACCTCACCCTCCAGCAGACAGTGCAGCCTGGCTCGCTCATTCTTCCTTCCTGCCATACAATTTCTCTGGGGCAGAGGGCCATTTGCAGGCTGATAGAGAAGAAAAGAACCCATTCTATACATATGACAGACCCCTAATTAATAGCAATCATGAAAATTGACGCTTTTCACTACCCTCACATTCACCATTGTTGTATTAGCAATTCGTGGACTTCAGGAACAGAGCACCCCTTATTCTGCAATTAAATGAAAAATAATGGCATGCCTTTAGCTTTGAGGAAGGAAATGTTCAAGTGCAACCTCAGTGTAATTAAGCTTAACATTGTTATCAACAGAAAGTGATTGTAGTTCTGTTCAGAGGCGAGAAGAGGTACCCCACCAGCCATTTGGCATATCAAAAGAAAATGCTTCTGGTAATGTCTGATGCTTTCCTTGACAGCCAGCTGTGCTTTACATGGGCCAGGTGCCCTTCTCAGTACCATTCTCTCTCTCCTCTGGCTGCTTGAGTGTTCCTTCCCATCAGACTGACTGCCTTTGCACAATTTGCCTGTTTTCCATTTTTCTTATGCTTTGCTTTCCAGCATCTGCTTTCTTGCTTTTTTATTTTAGTTTTTTCTTCCTTGGAGAGAATCTCTTTTCTTGACATGGATATGCTGCCTTTTTGACATGTAAAATTAAAAAAAACAGTTCATTTAATTTTTGGCCCAACCAGGTGCTGAATGATTGGCCCTAACAAATGGCTCACTGCAGAAACCTCCTTTGCTCCCAGATTCTTTATTGCCCCTTTATAATTCATTTATTTAATAAAGTGCATGTGTGAAAAGGCAGAGGCCAAGGTCACCAACATATATTCTGGATTTCTGTCCTGCCCCAGACTGTGCTGCAGAATTTGAGGGCTATGGGATCTAGTGAGCAAGTCAGGCTCCCAGACGTGGTGCTGGGAGAGCCTTAAAGTAGTGTGTGCTCAGAAGCAGGACTCCTCCTTTGCTTTAGCATAGTCAGTACACACCTTTCTGGAAACACCAACAGCGTTTCCTTTAGTGGAATCTTAGAGACATAAACATTTTTATGTATTCTGCTTCATGATACCCAAAAGCCAGCAAAAACTTCCAATAGTTGTGGGTTATTTCCAGATAACTTTAGAGTCCTCAGGCACCATCAGAGTGAGCCACAGTCCTCAAGGGCTTATCTGTTTGGGTATGTAGTACTGTTTTTGTCTTCCTGGCACCTAAGGTTGGCTGGTGGATATCAGGAGCCCATAGAGGAGGGGGAGCAGGGATGTCATCCTAGTCTTAATTTAGACTGAGCAAATGTCTGAAGTTCTCTCCCTTCACATTTTCACCAGAGTCCAGATTCATCTTGGCAAAGCCTCCCCCCGTCTCCACTCTGAAACCCCTGTGCATTATGAAGGAAATGAAATCCATATGTTTCTGATTCATTTACATGTAGCTCATCAAAATATAGTTTTGTAAGAATTCTTTGGTGTCCAAGAAGCCTTTGGAGCCTTTTTTTATGAGTCTTTTAACTCCCCCTGCCCCCTTTCCCCTTAGAACCAGGAAGTTGGGACTTGCCAAGAGTAAATAAAATCAAGCTTAAGCGTTGACTCTGACTCTAATCTGGCCTACCTCTGTTCTGAGCCTGTGGCAGACTTTTGGCTTCAGCAGCAAATGAAGAGAAAGGGCTCTCACCCCTGTTGTGATGCCCTTGGGATATGCACTAGGGCCACAGAATGTCCATGTCATAGTGAGCTCCAGTTCACTCAGCCTATCCTGAAAGTAGCAGTGAACTCCATGCACTCACTTCCCAGCTAAGCCTCTTCCCTCTGGCCTGTAGGCGAAGACAAGATAGTGCCAGATGGCAGCGCCTGGGCCTGAAGCTTGGAGGAGGTGTTCTGATCATCACGCCCAGTCACAGCTCCCTACGCTGGATATCTAAGAGTTCTCAGACCACAGGTTCCTACCTGGGATATCTCTTGTCTTAATGACCCTTTCTTACTGGGACAGTAACAGGGGCATCAACAACTTATAAACCTAACTTCAGGGTGATATGGTTGACACTACCATTACTGAAGGACATTTTTGCATGTTTAGTTTTTCCATCATGAAAAGCGTATAAGCTTTCAGGCAAAAACTACCTACTGCCGTTAGGGCTCCAAAATTTTTACCCTCAAAACCACAGCTAGGGAGAGGCTGTGGGGATATTTTTCTCTTCTTTCCTGAGATGATGGAAAACCATCTAGGAGCTTAGGATTCCTCACTTGGGCTATTGTCTTGAGCAGAAGGAAAGGAATTCTTGTCATTAGGAAAGGAATTCTGCACGTACTGGCTTGTCTTTTTGGTTCCGGATGGTGCTGAGCCTTGCAGATGCCAAAACCTGTGTGTGTGTGTGGAAATGCATGTTGTGGGGAGCACAGCCGGACCTGGAAGCTCTCACCCTGCTTCCAGCTGCTGAACTCATGCTCTTTCCAGACTATGCTTATTTCTTCATGTGGATCCGTACCATGAAATAAAAAATTATTTGCTCATTCATAAATTACATCAACCCCAAGCACGCATCTGCAGAAGCTCACTTCATCTTCCAGTATGTGAAATTGGCTAAAGTTGCTCGGCTCCCACATTATATACAAGACATTATATACAAATGTATACCAAACAGATTTTAAAAATACTTCATAGCAACTATAAAATGATTTAAAGGAGTGAGGAAGCAGTTAGAATTATATTTTATAAGATCTTGAATTTTGAGCTCTGCCTGAAGCCCCATGGCAGGAAGAAACTACAAAGAATTGTGAGGAAGCTGTTTCCTTCCGGAGACTCTGCATGACAGGAGTGTGCTGCACTTCCGGGGAGTGATTACTTCTCAAAATGAGTAAGACAGCACTTCTGTGATCTGAGGGCAGACAGCTGCAGCTCATCTTACAGGTGATTGCAAGAGACTTAAAAGTCTGCCTTATTGTCAGTGAGAATCATGAGATACAGTGGTGATGATAAATTTGTTTTCATTTTATCCTGCCTCCAACTAACCTTTGTTCTCCAAGGATACATAGCTTACTTTTTGATAAGGTAGCATCCACACATTGTCCATTTGGTTCCTTCTCTGGGTCTCATTGGTTAAAGAGACAGAGTCTAAGCTTTACCCACTAAACTTTTCCTGCCATTATTCATTCTTTGCCCATTTATTCAACAGATATGGAGTACCTTCCCTGTACCAGATCGTCCACGTGCTAGGGAAATAGTACTCAAGACACCTGAGCTCTTGGCCTCATGTAGCTTCTGCTCATGTGACTTCTGCTCATTGTTTGTGTTCTAGTGAGCAGGGGAGTACCCATGCTGGGTGGTGAACATGAGCTCTCAGCCTTGAGTGAGCTTTGCTTTACTATTAAGAGAAAATGTCGAGACCCAGAGCACAGGCCCAGTGAGTGAATGAGACCACCAAGGGCCCACGGATCCTGAATAGACCCAGAGCGCAGGCCCGGCAAGTGAGTGAGACAACCCGGGGCCCACAGATCCTGAATAGACCCAGAGTGCCGGCCTGAGTGAGTGAGAGGACCTGAGGCCACCAGATCCTGAATTGATCCAGAGCACCGACCCGGTGTGTGAATGAGACCGCCTGGGACCCACTGGATCCTGAATAGACCCAGGGTGCAGGTCCAGCACAGAACCCTTCAGCAGAACTCCCTGCAAAGAGTCTAGAGGCAAGACCCACCCAGCTGATTCAGGA
>NDGM011019255.1:0-21439 GCA_002564305.1 Octomys mimax | reverse complement strand
TACTTCGCCAAACTTGTTCCAAGTAGGTGCTTTAGACCACTGAGCCATCTCGCCAGCCCCTGCATTTTCTTTTTTTAAAAAAAAGTAATTCATACTTAAAAATAGTAATTCATACTTAAAAAAGTAATTCATACTTTAAAAAAGTAATTCATACTTAAAAGTAATTCATACTTAAAAGCAATTCATACTTAAAAAAACATTCTCATGATTTTTATGCTAATAAATTATTTCAGGTCTCTACAGTATCTCTTTTAGCATCCATCTGATAAGTAGCATTTTCTGCCTAAAACTCCTTTACTCATTTTGTTCATGTGGACATTCAATTGGGGAGGAAAGACATGCCCCTTCTCATGAATCTTTGAAGCAAAAAGCTCAACTTTTTTATTCATTATAGCCTTTTGAGACATTATTAATTGTCTCAGTTACTTTTCACTCATTACTGGGAAAAAAATATCCGACACTCAAAATTAAGGAAGGAAAGGATTATTTAGCTTACAGCTACTGGAGGTTTCAGTCATACTAAACTGGTTCCAAGGCAGACTGGCACAGGGCAGAGAGCAGCAGTTCATGGGGTGGAAAACAGCAAAGCAAAGGAAGGAGGCACTGTGCAGGCTTCTAGCAAGCCTCTCTCCCTTTCTTCCATGCTGACTGCTAAGACTGGAGTTCCTCTGGGGAAGTGGCACCAACCATCCTTCCTGAAGTCCCTTTGTACATCCTTCATGTGCTAAGTCACTCCAGAGAGGGCCCACCATGCCCTAGGGAGGGAGTGTCAAACTACACAATGTCTATGCCTCTCTTTAGCACAGGATGTTTACAATGTAAGAACGCTGGCTCTCTGCTGAGTCACTTAATAAAACATCTAAGCTTCTGAATTTGACACAACATATCCACCAGGACGTTGATGGCTACCTGTTTGTGGTACGCAAAAAATTACCTTCTCACATTAATTCTTTATAGGCTGCTAATGCTAGTTTTCTTAGGGCAATCAGCACTTAATAAAAGCTATTACTTTCCCTCTTGACTTTGGCTGAAATGCTTCAACATCCTTGCAGGTAAACCTCAGTGTGATAGTCACATAGAGACAGAACAGAGTGGCATAGTAACACTGTCTGATAAGCTGAGTGTGCATGCTAGTGAGTGGGTTTCCGTGCTATTCTATTCATTCATTGAGTGTTTTCCAATTTTAGTCTAATGTGGCATATAAATGTGCAATAATTAGGATGTTGCTTTCTGAAGGAGCTTGTTCAAAACTGTTATTGTTTCCATATATACAGGGTACTAGTTCCTTTGCATGAGCAGTAAAGATTATTCTCTTGATATTTCTTGGGGCAAGGCAACAATATATTCTTATTTTAAACATGTCTTGACTTTTTACAACTACATTGGTGAAAGAGTTGCCCTACAGCATCACATTTTCCTCCTCTGTTCCTATCTTTCTATTGTGTGATTTTTTTGTTTGTTTGTTTTATTCAAGTTGAACTGCAAGGACAGCAGGTCTGAAGGGCTAGTAACACCATAGTGCTAAAGGTAGTCCTGCATTAGGCTGAGTATTAGACTATTAGCTTTATTAGGCAAAAACTATATCTCACTTTAGCTAAAATCTTTGGAAAGAAAACCAACTGAGTCTGTATGTTCCTTGTCTTTTATCTTTATCTAACCTTGTATACTTTTGTTGATTTGAAATTATTTATGTTATTGAAAAGGTCAGTTATGGAGCTATTGCCTAGTGTGAATTCAGCCCTTGGTTCATTACCAACAGGAGGAAAAAAATATGAAGCCCAGTAGAAAGTTTCTGGTAATCCAGTTTTATTTCAATCCTGATTTAGAAAAAAAAAAGTTGCAGCTTCCTGCTGGCCTTCATGTAATTTTATATAAACACACTCCCAATCTGAAGCAACTCTGACTGTATTTCAATATTCTTATTTCTAAATAGAGTTTATCTCTAATCATAATGTAATAGGAATTTGTAAGATGATCAATGAGAATTTGTGATTTCTAGAATGTGACATTTTTATGAAACCTAAAAATTACAGTATTTTGTAAGAGGAAATACCACTAGGAAAAACACAATACTACATATAGGATTATGGATTTTGTTTCCAAAGACTATAGAAACAGGAGAACAATAGGAAACTAGTAATAATAATATCATAGCAAAAGCTGGAGTTAAATTAATTACCATAAAGAGCAAGTTATCTTTGTCTAAATGTTGTAGTAGCAAGTGCCATCTGTCAGTGTTTTAAGAATAAATATAAAACGGGCTACAGTAGAAAAGGGGTTGCAACCTTCTTTCCTCTTTTTCTCTTTGTTCATATAAAATGGAATATTCAAGAAAAATTCTACAATCTTTAAAAGGAAAAATAAAAGTTTCTTTTGGCCTTTGACAAAACATATATATATTATTCAGGCATATTCCAGCCTCTTTAATCTTGGTTTCCTTTAGTTCAGAAAGGTTATTTTTGCTCTATAAAATTCATTTATGAAACAAAAAGTGAAGTTTTTGACATTTAGGTTAAATTGTCTTAAAAGTATTTTAGTCCCATATGTTAAAATTCTCCATTTAGAATTTACATTCTCCAAAGTATAAAATTGTTTCTGAAAGGCCGTCTCCTAAATGCTATTAAAATACAGACATAGTCCCATCAAATTAAATGTCTAAGGTCATTCCTTTTGATGCATAACATCTTATGTTAAAACAAATATCAAGATATAGCTAGATAGAGAATTATTAAGAAAAATCGGATGAACTCCTATCATTTCTCCAATGCCAAATATATAAACACTAAAATTATTAGTTTTGCTTTTAGTTCCAACCACATCTAAATTTTTTGTATTTTTCCAATTTCTGAATTGAATGACACTGAAAATTTCCTTTCCCTGTAGTTAATTATCTAAAATATCACTTCAAGTGCTATTTATTTATTTCTGTGTTATAGGGAAGGGTCTACAGGGTTTTTAGGGTCTCACAACTAAATTGGACTACTAGTGATCCGCCTGTTTACGGCCTCCCGAGTGCTGGGATTACAGGCGCATGCCGCCACACCCAATCTCAAACACTGGGTCTAGGATCGAACTCCTGGTCCCTGCACCTGCTTGATGAAGTGCTTTTTCACCCTCTGTTCATCCTGGTTTTTAAAATGTTGGCTCAAGCACTGTGTGCGGTTTTACAAAGCAACTTGTTTTCGTCTTATTAGGTATGTTAGTTCTTTATGTATTGCTATGTAAATACCTGCTCAAAGACAATAATTATGAATTTGATGTTCGAGAGTATGAATTGTTATTTTAGTTTCTTAATAAATCTGTTGAAAAGATCTTTCTAATTCTTTTGCAGTTAAATGCATGATTTTTTTTTCTGCTGCTAATGTATCCAAATCCTAAGAAATTTATGCCAACCACCTCCTGGAGTTTCTGTTATGCTTCCTTCTGAGAAAAACTTACTTTAAATTTTATATTGTATTTCATACTCATTAATGTTTTTCACAACTGATATACTATCCTCATAAGGATGCTCTGAGATATATAAATCAGACATTATTATTTTAATCAATTTTATGGAAAATTAAGATTAAAATATTATAATATTTTAAAAGTTGTTCGGTTGGAGAATTATGGTAATAAGTTTCGAATTTATTCCCTCCTATGTATTTTCCTAATAACCACATCACTAACTAATATATTCAGACAAGGGTCTCCCCAAAGAAAGCATATGTTCAAATTTCAAGCGTAAAATTATCTTCATTTTGTAAAAATAACCAAAGGATACAGGAAGTCAGGACAAATGAAAATAGAACTTCCCCCATTACCGGAGTATAAGGAAATCTATAAAATATTTTAATATTTTGGTGGCAAAATTTGCATAGAATAACATCAACTGTCCTTTCATATTTTCATTCGTAAAATAAATTATAAACAGTCTGCAAGAAATGATACAGCAAAGCTGGCTTTATTTAAAGAAACATGGCATGAAAATGCTAAAAGGGAAAGATTCTTTCCAGAGTATTTATAAGAGAGTTAGTGTATGATGCTGCACCTGTTGTTAAGAGGAGCTACAACTGCTCACGCTTCAAATTGAGTTGCCTTCAAAGATCTGAAGACATAGCCTCTCTGTGAGTTTCGGTCTCTTGTGAATGGAGATTTGTCTTTGGCATAGGAGGAGAGGCAGACTATCGGGGCATTCTCTGCAGGCAGCACCTGTGAATCTTGGCAAACTTAAGTGTCTTAAGCTGCTGGTATGAATGGTTTTATATTATGTGTGCAAAGCGGCCGTCAGTACTTTCTGCTGAATGCAACCATGGAATGCTAATTTTGGTAGCCTGAATTGTATGACAGTTCAGTAGTGTTATTTTTGAAATGTCACCTACTTCATCTCACCAAGTTTGAAAACATATCCTCTGGCTTTAATTTTAGCATTTTATTTTATAAAAGATGTGCTGATGTTAAGGAAGCGTCAAAATTATGTTTTCTTTCAAATTTCTGACTTAGTGAGATGGCTTGACGTTACTTTTTATGCTTTCGGTAGATAGCAATAGATTTGTGAGCATAAATGTTAAGTTCTCTGGGGGACATGTATTATATAGCGATTAGATAAGCAGGCATTCCCTATAAGTTAAGTGTTCATGCAGATAAACCCATTTATAAAAATAAACATCTAATACAGATGATAGCATAACAGTACACTTAACTTTTCTGGTTTTTTTTTTTTTTTTAACTTTTTAGACTAACAATATAAGTGTAGATGAGAATAAAAGTCACAATGCCCTTGAAGATTAGGGAAAATGTCTGTGTGGGGTTACCTTCAATATAAATAATATTCAAAGAAAATAGCTCCGTGACCTAAGTGCCTACCTGGCAAGCACAAAGACCCAGGCTCGATCCCCAGGACAGCCTGCTGTCCTGGCCCCAGAAGCCCCAGGCATGCCTCGCTTGCCCTGAAACGGGGAGTGGTGACACACTCCTGTAATCCCAACACTGGGGGAGGCTGAGACAAGCGGATCACTATGAGTCTGAGCTGCACAGCCAAACCCTCTACTGGAAAAAATAATAAATAAAATATTAAAAAAAAATTTTGAGTTCATGTTACCACATCTTACTGATTATTTTCTCAAAAATATTTCAGCCTGTTTCCTCTTCACATATGCAAGCAATTCAGATGAAATGTTATCTCATTTCACAAGATGTTTTCTAAATTCCCTTTTCAACAAACTTAGAAACTGTCTATATTCTACGTTGCTCCGTTGCTGCTCTTACAGCCATACATCTGTCTCTCCCAACAGATAGACCCCCAGAGGCAAAAAATGTACGTGTTTTGTTCAACACATATAATATAGGGTAGGTAGATATTAGATACATGCATTTGCGTGATAAGTGCATGTGTGTGAGGTAGAAGTCGCCTGAAGAAAACCTTGTTCGTAGATTTATGTCACATGCCGTACAGCTTCAAACCTTAATTACATGAATCCCTTCACCAATAAATTCTCATTTTTCCTCATTTTCTTCAGTGAGCTAAAAATGTTTGTTTTTATCTTTTAGTCACCCATTCCACCTTTCCAAGTACTTTACTAGTAAGAGATCTAATGATTTTTTTTTCTCAGAAAAAATATATGTAAAAAATATAATCAGTATGATTTCGTGTTACTCCTCAGGTGTGAAAAAAAGATAATTTTTAAATGCTTTACTTTGGCATTTATTTATTTGAAGTGCAGCAATTTAATCTAAATTGTAAATTTTATTTATTCTAAATTTGCAGCTGAAATATTGTCTCTATGTTTTTATTTTCAGGAGGAGTTGGAAAATTTTAAGTGTTTTACTTTTCTCCCTAAACATAAATCTTTCAAGTAAAACCAAATTAACAATAGAAATGTAGCAAAGTAAGGAAACTGGAGGTAGTCTCTGGTTGGTTTTCTAAGATACTTCTGAATTCTATTACTTTTCAAATATAAGATGAGAAGATAATACTTCAATATTTCTTATTAATTTTTTATAAAGTGAAAGTAACGCCTATGATCGATTAAGGAAGGCTGGATGGTTCTTGGGGTCATGTGTATTTTTGGATGTTTTTTTTTTTAATCTTTTTAACCTTACACTTTAAGTTAAAACACTCTCAAATATTTTGGAGGAAACATCCTCCTACAGTGAGTGCTTGTGCTTGCCTTGTGAGGAGGCTGTCCATAGCAGGTGATTCATATGGTGTGTGTGTATGTTCTATGTGGACTTTTCGCTCCTCTTCCTCCAGCCTTTGTTTTTTGGGTTCTTGTAGGCCTCTAACTTTGTCGAGACTGCTGAAGAGCTGCCACAATTAAAGAGTATCTGGAATCAGGCTCTCCTGACACTTTAGCACAATCCACTCAGAGTCTTCCTGATGTTTGTACTCAGAGATCCTTTGTCCTGTCACGTTTCAGATAGAAGGAAGGGCTGGGATTTTCCTTGGTCTCTGAGGCCCATCCATGTCTGTCTTTTTAGTAAAATACATGTACAGGTGAGCTGCTGGTCACTTGGCAGTGAAGCTTAAGCGTGAAAGGGCTCAGCATCCTTTGACAAGCACTACCAGTGCCACCCACACCACACTTACTACAAGGGAAATGCACCAAAACTAAAGATTATCTGAACTTTCTAGATTTCTCTATGAGTTCATTACATGGCATGGCCTGCCAGATGGTGTTCTGAATCACATCAGCATCCTTTAATTTTTCCTTTCACATGTAGAAGGTGATTAGTAACATTGGAATTAAATAATTCAATTATTTTCTTTTTCCTTTTATATAGTTACTGCTTCTCCTCAAATGTGTATAACTCATTTAGCAGCCTGCACTAGAAGAAAGATTGTCAATATTAATGAAGAAATTTGCTTGGCATTGTTGAGAGTCTACCACTCACTAAATGAAAAAAAAAAATCTTAAATTCTATAAGGTCAGGTTTCATTCTTGTAAAGTAGAAAATAATAAGAAAGTGATATGGCACAGTAAATATAAACTACATAGCATGCAGCACATAATAAACTTAACCAGTGTTCATGAGTAACTAACTTTAGGGTAATTCCCACTTCTATACCAATTGATCACCTAATCTTCAAGACATTGTAGCATGGCTTTCACTCCCTATTGCTATCTTCTTCCATCAATCACAGAATAATGGCCAGAAAATTGACAGCTATAGTGGCTCATCATTTCTTGTCATTCAGAAAATAATTGCTTTAAAATTCCTTCTGTAGCTTTCTGAAATTCTCTTCTCTCAGTCCCTATGCTGCCACACCTGTAATCCCACTCCATTCCAGAAAGATCTTGCAATATTTTATTTATCTCGTTTTGTCTGTGCTCAGCCTCTCACTCTTCTCATTCCTTCCCTACCTTTCTCTCTTCCTTTCCCTCTTTACTCTTTCATTTCTTCATTTTTTTCTTTGTTTTATGCTTTGAACTCTCAAAGCTGAGAAAATGCCCATGTATCTAGTTGTGATATGTTTCTTGCTTTCCAGTCTCAGGTCATACCAATTTCCCCTTCACATAGCTATCAGTGTAATTTTTTTTTTCCAAAAGTGAAAACTTGATTGTGTGACATCCTTACATGCTATCCTCTCATACATAGTTCCTCATAACTTAATAGGAAGAAATCAAATTTCTCTGACCCTTCAAACTTTCATTCATCTTTTCCCTGATCTTTTGTGAGTGGAAGCTGAAAATTATAAAAAAAAATCATTTTCTATTCAGCCAGAAAGCTTCAAACTGTGGTTCGTAAAAATCATTGCATGAGGGGCATGAACATATACCTATGTTCTCATTTTGTTACTCTCTCACTTTAGGAAGAGTCATACCAATTCACCCAGCTATTTTAAGAATTTGAATGAATAATATAATGAACCTAATTTGTAAGAATTTTTAAAAACAAATATTTGTTTTTACATATTAATATTTGTTTAATTTATTGGAGGATAAAGTAGCTATTTCATTAAATTATTTTAAAATTTTTATTTGTTTATACATTCTGTATAAGGTCTTTTTAGAACAGACTCCTTGTAGTTCTCCAGTCTCAGGCTCCTCAACGCTGGGGTTATAGGCATGCACCACCATGCCCAGTTTCAATGGTTGGCACAGTGTGCCCAGGGTTCCCGGGACAGTAGGCACGTGGTACCAATGATTGTAACAGGCAGGCTCTTAGACTGCCGACCTGTCTCCCAAACCCTAGTTAATGTTTTTATTTTACGTGCATAATGAATGTCTTCCATACAGCATGCACAAATTTTTGTGAAAAGGTTACCTTAGACACACATTTTTCACAGCTTTTCTAGCTTTAAACTTATACCTCTAATTACAAACTTACAGCTTTTATACTTCTAGTTTTAAACTTATAGATCCTTGAGGTTTAAATTTATTTCCTATAGGTGCTTTTGAAAAGAGCCAAAGATAATTTTTCCTTATATGACAGGACTCATGTGGAATATGAAAAGATGTATTTGGATNAATTTTTCCTTATATGACAAGACTCATGTGGAATATGAAGAGATGTATTTGGATATAGAGAAAATGAATTAGATTACAAAACTACAGATATATTAAAAACTTCTGTAAAGCTCTGTTAATTTACATTATAGCTAATATAATAAATATGGAAACATTATTTTACAGACTTAAGTGTTTTGATTAAAAAAAATCCTCACAGAGGGAAATAAAGGATGGGATTTAATAAAATAATGCAGAAATGTATTGTTATAAAAATTGAAACTTGTAAATTGCTAACAAAGATACCAAAGAAGCAACTGATATAAGAACCGAGAAAACTAGTCTTGCCAGATGAATATATTTATCTAAAAAGATTAAGACCTTGTTAATAAAATTTGTGAGATGTTTGTTACACCTCTAGATGCTATTTAAGTCAATTTTGAAAAACATTCTAGAAGTCAAATATATAGTATAACTTTCTGCTTTAACAAAGGTAAATCAAAAATGAAAAAGATATCACCTATGTAAATATATGAAGATTTTAGATAAAAATACTTATCTGCTATGATTTCCCTGTCTTAGAATCTGTCTTGGAATATTTTTAATTATTAAATGGTTCAGAGGGCTGAAGAAATAGTTCAGCCATCCAAGCACTTGCCTGGCAAGCTCAAACACCTGGGTTTGAGCCCTGCTACTGCATGCCCTGCAGGCCCTGAAATCCAAGCCATGTTGCTGACTACCAAAACCAGGAGTGGTGGCACATTACTGTAATCCCAGTGCTGGAGAGGCTGAGACAGGAGGATCACTATGCATCCAAGCTGCACAGTGAGACCTTGTACCAAATACATATATCAGTGAAGATTAAACATAAGTTTAAAAAAAAACAGTTGAAAAACTATACATTTCTCAATGCTATTTAATGACTAGAAATCTACACTATACAAACACACATACATGTCTTAATTATCTTTTCTCTAGAATTATTTTGAGTACATTTTTTAGGAAGATCATTTTTTCACAAGAAGAGTTGAGTACTAAAGTACAATATGTAATGTTTTAAAGAAAATCATGATTTTTATTATGTTACATTTTATCTTTCATATATATTTAAAAGATCTCAAAATATTCAATGGTATGATGGATACAAAGAAGGTAGGGTGAATTACTTATTTATGTATTATTTACAATTTATAATGTGCCCTTTTTCAAAGTCATGCTTTGAGGCTATGGATGCTTTAGTCAGCCAGGGACTATAATATAAAAACAGTATCTCTTATAAATAACATTAATTATTAAGTGCAGGTATATCATAATTAGAATGATGACTACAGCCTCCATGACCATGAAACATATAAATGCAATCATATATCCTGTCTATGCGTTGCTTCATTTATTCATTGAGAAAAAAGCCATGTATCCTTTTCATCAATATGTTACTAATTTCCAAATACAAGCAATATAGTAGCATCTTTTTTTGTTTTGTTTTATTGGTGCAATTTGGTTTTACGGAATTAAGGTCCAAAAATTTGGGTTGATCATACACATAGGTTCATTGTTATCATTTTGTTTGTATGCCAGAATACTGTCATATTTCAAATATAATATGAAAGATATAAATGTTTATCATATGGAGTATATGTATTTTTTCCGCTCTTTATATTTTATTCTATTTTCCATTCTACACACATCTCTGCACAGGTTGACTCAAGTTTTCCATTTAATAAGAGTGATAAAAGTTTTCTTTTTAATTTGTTCATATCATTTTAAAATATGTATGTGAAAGACACAATTATGCATTAACATTGATTGTGCTGATTCTTTTTTGCATTTTTGATTCTTACTTTCTGTATCAAATGTATTTTGAAAATCCATGAACTGTTTTATAACTGTTACGAACCAACTTAGTTTTGTAGGACACTCTGCAGCCTGCATCTACTACATTTATGTCTGCCTTGCTGATGCGCTCCAAATCTCTCTTGAAGCCCCACCACCACCTATTCTGCCACAAAGAATGTGCTGCTCAGATTTCTACTTTCAAATTTTGGGAATTAGTTGTGACATTTGCTCAGAAGTGAGATTAGTACGTCATAATGCATGTTATTTTCAAAGTAACATAATAGATTCTTAGTAAATATTTTTGAAGTGATTACTTTAATGCTGTGTAATTACTGTGTAATAAACTATCTTATACTATAATGCTATCCTGTGGGTAAGAGTTTGTAAAACTCCCACACGAATCATCACAAAGTCTTACAAACTAAATTTATAGTTGTACTCTAAATTCTAACATATTAGCTGTGTATAGATATATAATAAAATTTCTTAAACTACAGTACTATATTATTGTTTATTCTCTATGGGTCAGGGTTTCAGGGTTGTATTATATGAGAGCTTTTATTCACAGTCTCCATGAAGTTTCAGCCCAGCTTCAGCCAGGGTGCAGGCATATGAAACCTTCTGGTTGGCTTACTTGCATGATAGTTGGAAAGATTTCTTGACTGTTGATGGTGAGAGGAGTTGTCAAGGCCTCCGTGACTTTCCTCCTCATAGATTAGTTCTCTAGAGAATCCAAGGGTAAGAGTCATAGTAAAGTAATATTTGTTTATTCTCCTCAGAAATCTGAGATTATCTCTGTTCTGTTAGCTATAATACTCACTCATTGATGAAGCTGGGGGTGGTTAAGTTCTACACTTAGAAAACAAAAAAAAGTGTCAAAGAACTTTTGGATGCATTCTGAATTTGACATAAATTCCTATGGTATAACAGCATACTGCAAATTATGAATAAATATTTCTGTATTATGTTTTGGTTTTGATCCTTTAAATATTAAATTCTTATTTTTTCAAATGCTTCTCTAAGTAATATGAAGAGTAAGGTAAATAGGATTTTTTTTCTGTGAAGAAACACAATTGGATAAGATAAATCATCTAAAATGATGTGAAATATAAAACAATGCTGATTCATTGAAACACATTCCTCTTACACTCCATATAATAATATTCAGAATGTCGCACTCATCCAGGTCATAATTAATAATGTAGAAGGGCCGGCCAAGTAGCTCAGTGGATTAAAGCACCTGCAAGCATGCTCAAGGGAAGTGGAGGGGTTGATCCTGGGCCTGCCCTGCTGGCCTCGCCCCGGGGCACAGTGAGATGGCTATTGAGACTGGGTATGGTGGCTCACCTCTGTAATCCCAGCACTTGGGAACTGTAAACAGGAGAATCACTATGAGTATGATCTAGTAGTGAGACCCTGAACACCCTGTAGACTCTTCTCCAAAATACAAAGAATAAAAATAAAAATAACTGGGGCAGGGGAGATGGCTCAGTAGAATAAGCACTTCCTTGGCAAGTGCAAAGGTCTGAGTTCAATCCCTGGTTCCGCAAAAACTAAATAAATAAATTAAATAAAATAGAATAATATAAAATAAAATATAAAGAATAAAAATAATTAACAGTATATTACACAAATATGTTAGTATAACATGATGGTGCTCTAAGCATAACTGAATTTTATCTGAGTGTTCTGCAAAATTAAATATTTTTCAATGATATCATAGTTACATGTAAGATTTAAAATAACCAATTAAACATTTTCTAGATAAATAACTCATATGTAAGAGCAAATAAAACATGCTAAGAAAATATGCAGGGTTATGAGTAGTGGAACTATGTTCAAGAATCTTTAATAAATTGATAAATTTTATATTTATATTTAAGTCCTGAATTTCTCATAAATCTCATACTAAAGAATACTGTCACTCATTGTTTTGATCATGGACTATTTTTAAGCTTTTCTGGAGGAAATAAGTTTAATTCTACAAATTAGTCAGGATAGTTCAAATCTTCTGAACATTTTTTATTTGCTACCTTAATATTCAAATAAAGCAATGTTTCATCCAGTACTACATCTTTTCTTAAAGTTAGTTACAAACACACAGGGGAAAATATTGAAACCATTAAGGCCCTGGATATAAAATAGCCTAGAGTTGCCAGCACATCAAATTGAAGGGGAGAAATAGAAGCAATATAAGTTTTTACAGAAGGACACATTCATGGGGTGCTTAACCAGCCTATGGCATAGAATTAATGATTATCTGAGCAGAGAAGTAGTATTACCCAGCTAGGTCATCGAATATGTTCTTGTAGTGATAGTATAGGAGGTAGATAAGAGAGGTTAGAATTACAGGAAAGTGGCATCTGTGCAATTGATGACACAGCATTTAGTAGAAGGGCAAGCATATGAAATATAGATAGAGTCTAGAAGGGACACACCTAGATGGGTGAATGTGCATATGAAGATGTAGGAGTCAGAAGATACTACAAAGCTGTGAGTTCTTAGCAAGAGTTACAGATCGACAGGAATTATTTACCAAGTTAGGGTCACAGCAAAATACAAAATATGCTATTATATTGTTATCGTGATTATTATCTCAGTTTTACATGAAGTTATACACACTTAGATAATCTAAAAATAACGACTGTCTGACTCTCTAACATAGGTAACATTCTTAATGCTTACTTCATGTCAGCGAAAGGCTTTTCATTCCTCTTTTAGTGCAAGATTTTGTTTTCAGACAACTTTTCTTCTGCTGTGTTCCTTTAGACAATGAGTAATCTAACTTCCCTTCATTTTGGCTTTACCATTTTATTTTATAGAACAGGACCCAAAATTTCATATGAAAGTAATGGAATAATAACAACAGTTAATACACTGCATTATTGTGAGCCTTTCCTTTACCTCATCATTCAGGATTGCTGACTTAATGAAGCTTACATCTTTTATCTATGCCTTGAATTTTTAAGGGATCCAAACAGCTATTATATCTGTCCTTCATACCTTATTGTCAAGAACTAGTGAAACACCATAACTGGTTGCATAGCTGACTGGGATATAAAATCCCTGGTTTTTTAGTCATTTCCTCCAAATGTCATGGTAACTCAGAGTTGTTGAGAAAATTAACCAAGATAATACACAATCCTCTTTTAAAATGGTGTATGATTGGCTACAAGCATTAGGTTGCAGAGAAGTGTGGTGAGTGGTAGGCAGCAGGGCTATCCTCCCTACTTTATCAACAATTTTGCGTTTAGCCTTATTATTCTTTTGAGATAATGGTTGATGCAATTGTATAAAAACTTTTAAGGGACTAAATATAATTAATTGTCTTACAAAAAGAAGTCACAAAATTTTGATGAAAGACTTAAATTAAGGAAAACAATCCAACAGCATGAAAAATGTGCTCCAGTTCTGAAGGTTCAAAGAGCAATATGGAGCCAGAACAAATGGGACAAGAAAGATTAAATAAGTTGTAAGGTTTTCATTTGCTTTTAAGTATAAATAAATAACTCACATATGAAATCAAAGCATTCAAAGATTTTTCAGTTCTCTTATACTCACACAGAATTCTTCATGACAAAATCAAAATTTATATCTGTCTATGCTTTCCAAAATGCTTTCCTTAGCAATTCTTTCTCATGGTCTCAATGGAAATCTCTGCTTATCCAGAAATTCAAATAATAAATGATGATTTTGGAATAAATCTATTAGCATTTAAGGATTCTTTTCAGAAGAATAAATTTCAGTTCAGTATAATGTTTTAAATTTGGGACTGTCTTGCCTTTGTCGGTGTTCTTTGCCTTTGTCTTTATTGTAGATAAAAATTGTACGTCCAGCATTGTATCCATTATTCATTCTGAGATATAGAATTATATAATTTCTACATAAGTTCTCTTAGTTCTTTGAGGGTAAGTGATCTAGGAGTAAGAACAACTGCTACAGAAGCAGCTAAAAGCAAGCTTTTGTTTGCTAACATCATTGACAGTTTAAAAGTCTCCATCACTTCAGTAGCTTTCTCATTCTTTGCATGAGACATTCTGCTCTAAACACAGATTGGTTTATTGTCCTTGGTGCTCAGAAATTGCACCTGTTCTTTTTTAATAGTATTTAAAAGAACATAATGCTGTAATTACCTACTGCATGAATTGCATGTATACCCAGAACTGGTAAATAATATAGCACTAAAAACTAAAATTATGGTATAATGCTTATTTGCATGCAGATGACCAAAAATATGTCTCTCTGTGCACTCTTCAGCTAGTAGACAATAAAATTACTATCATTTCACTTTGAAAAGAGAAGGCACTTCTGTTATGTATTCAATGTTTGGCTGAGCTGGAGAAATTTTAGAATAATGTCTTATACAAGAAATTCAGGAAGAAAGAATACAATGAAATCTTGATCCTTTCTTAGATGACGGGAATAGAGTTGTTTTGTGTAAATGAGATTATCAAACAAAATTAACCTGATGTATTTATGCCTTGACACAAATTCATATATATATATATATATATATATATATATATATAAATAATATCATATCAGAAATTATATTTCAATCACTCAGTGTAAACAAGGTAGACTTACACAATCAAATAAGAACTTTGAGAGGTTTATTCTTAAGGAACAATAATCAGACACAACAAAAAGATTTAAAAATCATTTTGCAATTTATACTTCCTATTGGAGAATCAGTATTGGCATAACAGTTTCCTTTGATCTAATAAATGTCAAGCTTTCATAAATAAATAGACTCAGGAAGAATTTTCCAAGCACAAGCTATATTTAAAACATGTTTGGTGCAACATTTGTTTCCGTCATGCATTTCTTAAAGTTGGTTTGCATAGTTTAATCATACACCTGATTCTTTCTCTGCATTCCTTCAGGCATAGGCCAAGACAATCCATTTTTTTATCTCATAATCTGCAAAACCTTGGCAAATATCTAATATGAGTTAGCCTGGGAATATTTTTTCTTAGAAAATAATGTGTGTTATGTGTGGAGTTGTATCACAGTTTGTTTCAATCAGATATCAGAAAGATTTGTCTTCTATGAAATTAAATTGGCCCAAACATATTTAAATTTGGTGTAATTACTAGAGAAACCAGAATAGCTTTTTTATTAATGAACTCTGTAGTCCATTCAAAATAGTAGAATCAGCTTATCAATAAGTTTCAGCACACCTGAGCTATAAAGTGA
Source organism: Octomys mimax (assembly GCA_002564305.1). NCBI lineage: Eukaryota > Metazoa > Chordata > Mammalia > Rodentia > Octodontidae > Octomys > Octomys mimax. The sequence goes on along the minus strand of NDGM011019255.1, from coordinate 5,975 downwards.
GTTCTAGACTAGCCTGCATAGTCTCAAAATGGTAAAAAATAAGTTTCAAGATAGTTTATATCAGAGAAACTTGATTTATCAGTTACGTGATACATAGTCACTGATAAAAGTCAACAAAATAAACAAATGCAGTCAACTTTTGTAAAAATGTAATTACAAGTTATTTTAAATTTAGGCAAATAGCTAAGTACTTTCTGAGGATTTCCGAATGATCATGTCTATGTCTATATCTATATCATCTATATCTATATATTTATATAATCTATTCATTATCAGAACCACTATGTTCCATAGTGTTCCATTTTAAATTTCTCCATTCATCTAAAACAAAATCTATTATTTCATGAATCTCACATGTGTATGGAAAATATTTGTTGGTTATTTAGCATCCATCTATCTATGAGTTCTTCTTCATAATTAGGAGTGTCCATGAGGCCCGTTTTAATCAATGGCTGGAGAATAGTGTGAGGCGTGCCACTTCTGTACAGAAGAGCTCAGGACTCAGAGACCTCAAGCAGGTTTTTTCACTCCAGAACGATTGAGTTTGGAAACCTCTATATAATAATGATATATGAATTACACTGTTGTAACACACATCCTGTTTTCAATGACACAGCACAATAATTGTTTGTTTTTCACTCATTGTTCCTGACAAAAACGTTTGCAGGAGTTGGCTTGCTATAGTACCCAAGCAATGGTGACGGGTGATCCATTTCACTGAATGCTTCTTTTTATAGCTTAGGCAAGAGACAGGACTGATATTGCACTGACAAATGACAGGTTATCCTTGAGCAAGTAACATGCATTGCTTTCATTCTGATTTTACTGATAAATAATTTCTTTTGGCCACTGCAATTTTTACTTTTATATGTTATCTTGCCTAATCTACGGTACCCAATTATTAAATAAAAAAATGAACAGGGGAAAATTATGTCATTTCCACAACTTGTGCATTCAGAATCATACAACAGAAAATATAAGATGAAAAATAAGTGTGTGCTGACAGAACTGGCCTTAAATTTTAATGCTTGGAAAAAGTTTTATCTTTTGTTCAAAATGTTTTTTAAATGGGTCAATACCTTGCCTGGTGTATAAATAAAAAAAAATTAACAGTTTCAAGTATTTTAAAGTTTGATAATCCAGTTATTGACCACATACATATTTTCATTAGTTATCTTTAATTGTGTTAAACTGCGGAATAACACTTAATTATCAGAACAAAAATGTAAATAAATATTCAATGTATTACTAACACTTTAGCTGAAAAATAAAAATGTGTTGTTGCATATTTTATTATAAAAACTCATTACTGCAATTTATTAATTTGTCAACTTTTTCATTTTATTCCATATTATGCACAGTACTTAGAATCAGTGACCTTATGATTCATACATTTAAGGAATAAATGGATACACTTAGTGATCAAGTTATTACTTAATTTTTAAGAGCTGCATTACCATTTTAATGATTACATAATTAATCATTTGTCAAATGATTGCTTCCTTCTCTCTCCTGTAAATATATTGAAAATAGAAACTGTATCCATGTTTAATTTTGAAGGCTCCCTAGCACCTCTTAAGAAGACAGGAAATAACAATCACAGAACAATACCTACATAATTTCATGTGACATTAAAATTATGAAAGAAACAAATAGGTCACTATGATAATGATTAGGAAGGAGAGTGGCATTTTGCATAGAGAAACCTATGAAAGTGTAAAATTTGAATAAAAATATAGAGAATGAATAGGAACTGGTCAGGCAGCTCTGAGAAGGCAAAAGAAAAAGGCAAAGACAATGAGTATCATTTATGAACAGGGAATTTTAAAAAACTAACAGTGTGATGTGCTTCGTCAAAGTAAAGACTAGTAAATAACAATTAGAGTACCAGTGGACAACAGAAGTTTATTAAAAGGAACTATTTCTGAGATAACTAGAGGAGCGCAGAGGAAAAAGGAGGTGGCATGGGCTGAACATGGAAGTGTGAAATTAAACCCTCCAAATTGGCAGATCATTTTATGAACTGATGCTGTACACACAGAACATGTACAAATGCTTGAAACAATAGTATGTGTTGCAAAGTCAGGGTATGCCCAATGAACCAGTAAATATTTAATTACATTTTCAACTTAACCCTATGTTGCATGATCACTATCATCCTGCAGTACAGCAGAGCTCACGGTTGCAGTCAGCTTTATCTAATTTTCTCATGTAGTTGTCTAGTAATACAGACGGTTCCATTTCTCAGTCAGAATGATGCTACCTGTATTAGTTAGGCTGTATGTTAATCTGCCATGGAGAAAAATACATAAATTAATTTTTCCACAACACAGTAGTAGTTTCTCATGCAAATGACTCAGTATTCCTTTCTGGCTGATGTAGTGGCTCAGTGTATTGGACACTATTGTCCCTTATAGTTGTTCCTCTGTCACCTTTCACATACCAATTAGTCCTCGGGAAAAAGGCAAGTTCAGTTTCCACTACTGGGTGCCATTCCAGCAGGAGTGAAAAAGAAATGGAGGGAAAGAAAGGAACATACACTTCTCTATGTAGGTAGGCTCCCGAGTGGTGTGTATCACACCATTTACAGTACAGAGACCAGAACCTATTCTTGGGTCATTTTAAATGCTAAACTGTTTAAGAAATCCGGCTTTAGCTCAAAGGCCATTTGTTTGCTTAAAAGTGTGTAACTAAACAAAAAAGAAAGATGAATAGTAAAAAACAAATTTTAGTCTCTGCTATATCATCCCTTTCTGATTTTAATTTTCAAGTGTAGATTAATTTCTGGGAAGGTAGAAACTTCTTTAATATAAAATAAAATGAACACTGAGCCAGATAATTAGTTACGTATTTTGTTTATTTACTTATGTCATTTTTTACACTAGTAATTATTATTTATTTCAATAAAGAAGGATGGGGTATAGCAGGCAGAGAAGAGATTTAATTTACCGAGAAGCAGGAAGCAGCAGATTTTCAAGGTAGAGAACATCTCATAGCATCCTGTGAGAGCTACAATGACTGAGATAGTTGGAGAAACACAGCTTTTCCATGTACCCCAGGTCCTTGCAATTCTTTTTTAACAGTACTATTATGAAAGAACTACATCTGCTCCAGGATAAATAGCTTGGTAAAACACAGCGCCATGTAGTTATGTATTTTCAATAGCTGTCTCAGTGTCATTGACTATGTCTCCATCATTATCAACAAAGTCTTTATGTTAATGATTTTTCAAATGAAATGCACATCATTTTAAAGAGGAAAGATCTATTTTCAATGTAATTATAGATAAATTATATTGCATTGCGGCCGGGGAGATGGCTCAGTGGAATATGCACTTCCCTGGCAAGCACAAAGGTCTGAGTTCAATCCCCGGTTCCGGGGGGGGAAAGAATAAAAAATAAAATTATATATATATATCATATCTCCACATTTCACTTAAAATATTGTATATGAAGACATTTTATAGATATGCACATAGGAATATGATCACTTTTCTGTCTTTAGTATATGCTTAATGACAGAGCCCTTTATTCCATTGTATCTTTTAATGATTTGGAATAGCCTGACCTTTACTCAGTTGCACCCTTCCTGGATTTTGAATACTTCTGTTTGAGGCCTTGTTCTATTTCTAATTATCTGTGCGACCTTGGGAAATTATTCTTGCCAATCTGGTTTCAATTTCCTCGTCTGCCAAATGAAAGTGTTGAACAAGGTGATCTCCAAGGTCTTATCCTGCTCTAATTTCCATGATTGTCTGACTCATGGTACACTGTGAGTGCTGATCTAATTAATTTTCTTAGTCACCTTCACGACACTCCATGGAATATATTTTCTCATGATGGTCAAGAAGCTGGTTTGCGTACCTGTAAAGATTATAGTTAAATATGAGCACTATTTTTGGCTCTCTTTGGAGCCACAGTCAGTTTACAGAAATGTATACTCATTACATGAGGCAACTCTTCCTATTTCCTCTTATTCTGCAACAATTTTTTCCTTTTATCCCTCCTCTGATATACTTTGAAATGGTGTCAATTTATTTTGTCTACCTGCAGTGTTGTATAGAATTCTTACATTTCAAAATTATGTCTTAATTACATGGCACAAATATATTATCCTTCTAAAATAGATTTAAACTGTTTCAGTTGTAATGATTTGTTTAAATGTCCTATATATCACCATTTCATTTTCATTGTCAAATATTTAGAGAGCAGCTTCAATGTGCTGTCAACTTTTCTGCACTCTAAGAATGAAAATATATATTATTCTCATCTGCTCCCAACAGCTCAAGTTCATGTAGAGACATGAGTGTTCTTATGTAATATTCCACTACATAGAATGTTATTTTAAATAGCTTCCTACTATGCAAATAAGAACACTTTCAAGACTCTGTCCAGTTTAATCAATAATAGAAAGGCAGGATTTAAGCAAAGTTTTATGCAGCTATCTAAGACACAGGACTCCTAACTCAGCAATAAAGAACCTTATTAGTCATGGTACAGCAAGCAGTATAAGCATAGATTTGTGTCAATTGCCTTTTGTGTTCAGTTCATATAGGGTTATGTGTGGTGTTCAGATAGATGCTTTGCATGTGAGATTCTCATGCCAGTTGAGGGATCAAAGGCCAAGCATCCACCCCTCTTGAGCACACAGCAGAATATAGCAACAGTGAGCAAGCCAGTCCTGCACCGCTGGGTGTGAACGTCTGTACTTAGTTGTTTCCAGGCTGGGGTAATATTCACTTGGTGAGCTCACTGTCCAGCTACAGAACACCTCAGGATAAGTTTGTGGGTAACATTTGCACATGCAGAGCGCTCAGAGCAGTATGTTAAAGGCTTAGGTAGGATGACAATCGTCTCAGAGATCCAGGATTCGGAAGGTGCGTCTCAGGTTGTACACTTCACTCAGCTTTTGACTGACACGATTTGAGACTAACTCCTCTTTATATAGCCACACTGACTAGAACACAATAGCATCTACCCATATCTATGTGCATGTCTCTGTTGGCTTCCTTAGGTTTGGAGTAGCAATTCATCACAAATAGGGTAACATAAAACCAGGGGCACTTATTCTCTTAATGTTCTGAAGATTAAAAACAGGATACCAAGTTGTTGGCAGAGTCAAGCTGCCTCTACAGACTCTAGGTGAAGTGGTTTACATACTTCTTCCTATTATTTAGTATTTATCAAGAAGAATCATGTTTCATGATTTTTAGCTTCATCACTTCAAATTCTATCTTCTTTTTCACCTGGGCTTTCTACCCTCTGGATTCTGCCTCTGTCATCTCCTCTTCAGATAAAGGCAAATATATTGAGATTAGAACCTGAATCCACAAGGCAAAGACCTTACCTCCTCATTAAGCAAAATCTGATAGTCATGGTACACATGAATTTGGGAGGAAAAACTGTTTCTATCCAGTACAAAATTTATTAGTATGGGCTGTGAGAGTTTGAATAAAACAATGCAGGAATAAATGAATGGAATGAATACTGTGGAATTGAATGAATAAGGAATCCAATTTAAAGAAAGATTTAAAATAGAAAGATTATCCATATTATACATGCTAAAATTAAGTTGATGATGGGAATCACAAATGAATCAGAAAACAAGAGGAACATTGTGAGTCTCTTGCTTACACAGGTAACATGTTATTCTCTACAGTAATGTCACCCTAGTATCTCCTTCATTTCATAGTATTTTACCCTTGCAGCAAGTCATGTACCATCACTTTGGATATACATGGAGGGTATACACAGTCTTAATACTTTTCCTGAACATAATAGCATATCAATAATTTATTTATTTTATGTTAAATATTGAATGCATGTGTGAATTTTTAATTACTTAGGTACTTGAAATTCACAAAGACACATGTTAACTTTATGAAATAACCCTACATGCTATTTGGAAAGGCATATTTTTTTTATTTATTTATTTAGAGAGACAGAGAGAGAGAGAGAGAGAGAGAGAGAGAGAGA
>NDGM011019242.1:0-10505 GCA_002564305.1 Octomys mimax | reverse complement strand
GCAGAAATGCACAGTACAGTTGTCCAAACCATCCTGCTTACATACATAGATAAATCTCTTTCCTTTATTCCCTCTCCTGTCCTCCTCCTCAACTTAGTAACTGTATCTTTTTTAATAAGTTCATTCCCTTTTTCCAGCATCTATTGTTTCTAATATTTGGTTAGAAGCTCATATTTGCATACATATTTGGGGCAACATAAAGACTGATTTCTATGAGGTACGTGCCCATGAATGGGCTTTCCAGGCTATGGCATAAATACCATGATACAGCGATAGCTCAACCTCTATCAAAATTACCCAAACAGGAAAAATGTTAACACTGTTGTTGTTTTTTTTTAATTTTCTTGAAGTCATAATTCTCTTCAAATTCCTTCACAGAATTTTTATCTTAACATATATTTATACCTAAAATGTTTTTGTGATTACCATGCTTTTATACCCAGATAATACATGTAAATTGAAATGGACATTTTGGAAGTTGCCCTTTGATAACACAATTCTAAGTATCTGCCTTTTGATTGACTATTGTAATGATCACTAATACATACTTAAACAGACTATCATTAATATTTTATACATCTGACAAGCTGTTAAGCATAAAAAAGCAAGAGTGTAGATATATCAGTTAGCTTTTCATTGCTATGACCAAATACTTCAGAAAATCAACTTAGAGGAGAAAAGGTTCATTCTGGCTCCCAGTCTCTCAGGCTTCCTGGTCAGCTGGCTTCATCACTTCAGGCCTGCAGTGAGGCAGAACAACCATGATGGTGGAGGAAACCTTTCACCTCACAGCAGCCAGGAAGCAGAGAGTGGATGAGACAGGGAGAAGGAAGCAGAGAGGAGGGCCAGGGACCAGATGCGGTCCCTAAGATCATGCTGCTTTGATCCACCCTCTCTTCCTGCTTCTGTCGCCTTCCAGTTATGTTACTAAATTAGAATTTCCTCAAAGGACTGGTCCACTGATGAACTAGAGCCCTCGTGCATGACCCAAGCATTTGCAAAAGCTCATCAGCTGCCAGCAGTGCTTCAGCACCTGACTTCTGGGGCACACTTCAAATCTAATCCATAGCAATGTTGGCAACGCTTCTGAGGATGAGACAGATGGGGTGGCTGATGGCAGTGCTTCTCAGATTTTAGGGGCATCAGATGGCCTGGGAGCTTCTTAGAATGCAGATTCTGATTGAGAACATCTGGGTTGGAACTTGCAATTCTGTTTCTTTTTTTTTTTTTTCCTAGGGCTACTGAAGTATAATAGCTATACAGAAGCCTGCACATATTTAATGTACACATCCTTGCGAATTTGGGTACTTGCATGTTTTTAAGCCCACTGGTGATGGTGATACACTTGTCCATAGACCACACTTTGAATAAGAAGGGTCGGTTGTGGTCCTTTAATTAAAGGACGATTTGCTAACACCAGCATTTCAAATTGGCCCTGAAGATGCTTTGACCATTTGGAGTGCTGCACTCTAGGCAGATTTGGGGCAAATTAGATGTCAGTCTTCCTCATGTGGGAGGAAACAGGGTCATAGGAGGAAGGGTGGGAAGGAGAGTTGACAGGGGCATGTTCTCAGCAGGGCCGGGAAGAGTGGGAACAGACGCTGTGGAGTTAGGCTCTGAGTTCGAGCTTCTCAGGACTGTGTGCCTTGGAGTGGGTTTAGTCCACTTAAAGATCCCTTTCCTGAGATAGGCTAAAATGATGCTGGCCAGTATCTCAGACAGGCTGTACTTTTGGACAGGTAAAACTGTTCATTTCAAGATGAGTTTGAATGGTTTGGAGAATCCACTAAGGGAGAAACGCTAAGAAGTGGAGCTTGGGTGAAGTGGTAGACTCCATGTACAGGAGCTGCCCTTCTCCCTCAGGCAGAGGGAGCCCTGGGGGATCTTTGACCAGCCAGCCTCTGAGAACAGAGAACTCAGGACAGACAGCCCTGCGGAGAGTTTGCGGGTGGCTGGGAAGGAGGTGTTGCCTGAGATCTGTGGCAGTGACCACACTCTTGACCAGTGCAAAGATTGCCTGTGTTTCCAAGGACTCCACTGTGGCATTTCACGCCAACTTTCATCCCGGGTGCACAGACATGGTTTGAGCGTCAGTACTTCCTGAAGTGAGGACTCGCTCTTCTAGTGGTCCTTGAGATGTTTATACACGGAACTCACAGTAATTTGACGCAGAGCAGATGTGGCCTTGAATAAGACTGAAACCCAGGAGGGAGCCCTGCACTCCTGGTCCTGACTGTACCTGGAAAGAATCCTTTTTCACACCTCTCATGCTATTCACAAAAAGCCAGCAGCTTAGGCTTGAGGGCCCTGGGGAACCGCAGTGTCTAGAGAGTGTATTACCAAGTTGTGTTTATTGAAATCATTTTCTGTGCTCCAGGCTGCAAGTGCTCCTGGTTTTCCACTTTATTGTGGTGATACAGAACTCTTCAGTTAAATAAATTCATTGCAATTAGAAGAGTGAGGCAATGTACTAAATCATGTGGAAGAAATGGTTACCTGGCGGTGTGTGGGTGTGACAAAAGCCATGGTAGTGATGCACATTGGGTTAGACTGAATGCCAAGCCTTGTCAGCGCTCTGCCAATCAAGGGCTCCAGAGGCTCTGGGTGGTGGTGAGGCTGTGGGGAGGGCTGGCATTGCTGAATCAGCCAGGTGGGCCCGCGGCTGCCCCCAGCAGCCTAACACAGTGCTCCTTGCTTCCTTCCACAGAGATCCGCACACAGCTGGTAGAGCAGTTCAAATGCCTGGAGCAGCAGTCGGAGTCGCGGCTACAGCTGCTTCAGGACCTCCAGGAGTTCTTCCGCAGGAAGGCTGAGATCGAGCTCGAGTACTCCCGCAGCCTGGAGAAGCTGGCTGAGCGGTTTTCCTCCAAAATCCGCAGCTCCCGGGAGCACCAATTCAAGTGAGAAGAGGGCCCAGGTTGTGGGGAGGGCGGGCAGCTGATGGTGAGGCAGGGAGGATCCTTTAAGGCCCTGAGTCTGCAGGGGACTTGTACCTGAGCCTCAGTTGTGTGTGTGCTCAAAGCAAAGACAGAAGTAGCTCCTCCACAGAGGGCTGCTGTCCACAATAAATGAGAACCTAGAAAAGTACATGTAAAGACAGCAAGTGCCCAATATGGTGGATATTATTATTAGTATGCAACCAAGCACTTGGCGTTGGGCTGGCGCCAGGCATGCCCAGAAGAGAGCTTTGTTGGGACATCCTGAGCCTGTCTTGTCTAGGCACCACCTGCCCACTTCAAGTTCCTATAGCCCAATGGCCACGAGGCTTCATCTACATGAGTCCTCAGAGCGTTTCTCTTCTGGGTCCCTTAGAGGACCATGGTGCCCACTCTCTCGCCAGCCTTGTTGCCAGCCTTACTGTCTTATTTAGGATGTACAAATCCTCCCCGCCCCAGCTTCTCACCTGCAACCTCTGAGTGCACAGAGGCCCTGTCAACTGGGAAGGCTCCGCATCCCCAGTCATGAGCCACAGTGCTGACTGCGTTGTCCCTGGAGCCAGCTGCATCTTGGGCTGTCCCCAGCTGTGCAGCCAGACGGTGCAGGGGACTTGGGTCTCATCTCCTGCCCTGTTTCTTCCTTTTAGTTTGGAATCAGTTTCTTTACTGTTTGAAGTATGACACACCAGCACTGGGGGACTTGGAAAGAGGTCCCTACCCCCTTGCATCACCTATAATGAGCTCGACCAGCCCCTCACGGGTTCATTAACTAAGCCACCAGACGGAACGGGAGCCCCAGCTGGCAGTCGGGCCAAGCAGGATGCCTGTCACGCTATGAAAGTCTAATTAGGATGTGGCCAGGCCAGAGCAGCTGGGGCGGACTCTGCGAGATGCTAATATGACGATGGATTCCCCAGTGGCCAGGGAGCACAGAATCTCCAGGGAAGGCCGGGCTCAACCTTGACCCCAGCGCACTGACTGATCCCAGCTGCCTCTTCTTCGGAACTCACTGCACAGGTTCTGTCCTGGGCTCTGAGCCTTCATCCTGGCTGTCCTGGAAGCAGGACAACCATCTTACAGAGTGCCATCTTACGGGGTTCTGAGTTCACGCGAGAGTGTCAGTCTACCTTGAGGGCAGGGCCTGGGTCTTGTTTTAGTCTTGTTGTAATGGGCCCAGCTCATCCAATGGAGCAGAGAGGCTTGTGAGTAACAGGGAAGAGGAAAGGAAGGAGAGGGCAGAGGAAAGGAAGAAGAGAGTAAGCGAGAGGACAGAAGGACAACAGAGGAGAAGGAAGGTATTATGGTTTAGATCTAAAGTGGCCCTCAAAGTCTTCTGTGTTCAGTGGTGGGCCTTTTAGGAGCTTGGATCGTGAGGAATGTGACAGTGTCCACGGATTAATCCAGCGAGGAGATCATAATTTGCTGGCATTATTGGGCAGTGATGGTAAAGGAGATGTGGCCAGTTGGAGGAAGGTAGTCCATGCTGGTTGAGAGATATGGTTGAGAGAGGGAATTGGTTTGCCCATGATCTGACAGCAAATTAGGGTCAAAAGTAGGACAAGAACTAAGGTCTCCTCACTCAGGTCCAGGGCACTGCTCTTGGCTCTGTGGGCCCCATATCTTTAAGGACCCGGATGCTTCCTATCTACCTGCGGCTGCTGGGAGGTACTATTTTGGGGGTAGCCTCCCCCAGCTGAGTTGCCTGTGGCACGTGATTCAAAGAAAGACTTTGGTAATGGTGCTGAAGGGTCTTTGTGAGGCAGGTGGAACATTTAGAGAGCAATAACATTACACATTTCTTGTCTAACAGCACACGCTTCCACTTGAACAATTTCTTTTCAATGAACTGTGGTATCTTTGCTTTTTCATAATCTTGACAATAATCCATACAGGTAGAGAAGGAGCCAATGGTTTGATCCCAAGCAAACTAGGCACCAGGAAAACTGAATGATTTCTTTTACCAAGGATATACAGTGAATTGTAGGACTTGAGCAATCAGGCAGGGGTCCTGACTTCCAGCTTGTCTTTCCCAAGAGGCCTTATAGTCCTTCATTTGTTTCAAATATGTTCACCAAGAACCTTTTCTGTGACTGTGCTTAGTAATGAAGACACAAAAATAAGACAAAAATGTGACTTGGAGATGCTTGTAATTGGTGTGCTTGAAGCAGGCTCCCAACCCCTGTGGCTGTACCCTTTGAACCCTCAGCTCCAAACATTTAAATGTCACTTTCTCTGTAAAGCTCCCTTGGTTTTGATATGGTGCCTTCCCCTGCTTGTCCATAACTGATGTGTTTGCTCACTCAGCCATTTTTTATCGAGCACATACCGCACACCACACCCTGTGTCTATAGTGACAAACAGCACAGGCTTGGTTCCTGCCATGATAGAATTTACTATCTAGTAGAGGGAAGAATTTAAAGGTAAAACTTTTTTTTAAAGACAATCATTGACCAAATGATTGCAGTAATGGACATAAATACAAAGCGAAGTGTTCTGGCTGTTGGTTCTGCATCATATCAATACCCCCAAGTTTAATGCATCTTCTGATTTAAGTGGCCTGAGTTGTGGGCAGGGCTCATGGGGTGATCATTCTGCTTTAGGAAGCATGACTGGGATTGTTAGATGATGTGTGTCTGGTACTGATAAGCTCTGGAAGGTCTTAGATGGCTTTTTTTTTTCTTTCTTTTTTTGCCTTGGTTGGGGATGGCTGGAAGGATGGCTGGCCTACTTTATGCGGTCAGGACCTTTCTCTCTGGCTGGGCACGAGTGGATGAGGCCACTCAGGGCTGTGAGAAAGGAAGATGCGGCTTGGGTGCTGATGAAACTCTTCTGGAACTAGCACAGCTCCATGCCCCTGGATTCTTTCTGTGAAAGCAGTTTCAGTTTAGCTCAGCTTCAGGGTAGGGAATGTAAAGCCCCCTTCTCATTGGAGGGGTGTTAAGGAGCCGCTGAGCTCTTTTATCCTCTGTTCTGCACTCAGGGAACAGTCAGAGAAGGCTGCTGGAGGAGGCAGCATCTGTGCTGAGACCTAGGGGACCAGAGGAGCAGCTTACTGGGTAGGGAGGGGAAGCTAGGGGGCTGGAACCACTGAGTGAGGGGTAGGTGGAAGCGGATGCCCAGCAGGAGCATTGATTCCATTTGTGGTTTTACAAGTCTACACAGCTGGGGGCTGGGGAGATAGCTCAGTGGAATAAGTGCTTGCCTGGCAAGCACAAGGTCCTGAGTTCAATCCCTGGTGCTACCTCCCCCCCACAAAATAAAAGGCTACATTGGGCTGGAAGGCCAAGAATCAAGGGGTGAGTGTGGCTCTGTAAGCAGATCTAAGGATGGCCTAGGGGCAGAGAAGAGGAGGCAAAGGAAACAGGCAGGGAAATCTTTCAGGGTAGAACAGAGGAAAGGAGGGGAGTCAAAGATGCTCCCTTTGCTAACTTGACATGGAAAGGAGTTGGAGAGGGGGAAGCAAAGCCACCACCTTGGACTGTCGCTGCCCATTTGCTTCTCTTGGACTAGTGCTAGGCTCTGAGCTGCAATATGGCAGAGAAGTTGATACGCTGGGGCTTCTTCCTCCTAGCACAAGGCTGGCACGTGGCTAGCACTATGTGCTTGTTGAATGAGTGCGTGAAAGTCAAGTTGTAATTAGAGCTGCTGGAAGGGGCATTGTGCCTTCTGGCTGTCTTAGGGTACTTGGGGCTCCCCCAAGTGTCGTCACTCAAGTATCTGGCACCTGATGTCACATTGTTCTCTGGGAGTTGTCCCACGTTGTGGTCATGGTATTTGTTTCACTGTCCAGAGACTGGGGCCAGCAGCAAGCTAGATGCTGGTTTATAGGGCATGCTTATGTGAGGGAGTGTCCAAATGCGAACCAGGCTTCCCTCCAGGCCAGGATGCTTCGTCTGGGGTCCAGCACCCTACATTTTAACAGGTCCTGTTTGGGGTCCTGAGCTCATTTTCTTCACTTTTAAAAACATTCATTTCATGAATTCATATTAGTCATACAGAATAATGGGTTTCAATTCAGTGTAGGGGTACATGCAGGAAATAATAGAAACACAGGAAGAATCAACAAACTGACTGGATCAAATTAAAAAGCTTATGCACAGCAAAAAAGAAAAAAATTAACAGAGTAAAGAGTAGAATAGGAGAAAATCTTTGGCAGCTACTTTTCCAATAGATTAATATGTAGAATTGATGAAGATCTCAGAAACTTAATACCCCCAAAACAAATAGCTCAGCCAGAAAATGGGGCAAATGAACTGAACAGACACTTTTCAAGGAAGTCTGAAGGGCCCCTCACTCTCAAGAGCTGCTTGCGATTCTGATTTTCTGGATGCTAAGTGGTCTACAACTTGACTCCAGGCTACACTGGCCTCCCCTCCTGCCCAGCAGGATAAAATCAAGGGCAGGCCCAAATTGAGCTTGGCCTTTCCTTCTGAAGGCCCAGAGTTAGGAACTCTTCCTGAGCTGGAAGGTGGCAAGGGGGCCTGACAACTACCCACTGGGTAGGTGGTTGGGGTGGATGGTCTGATCCAATCTGGGTGTTCTGTGAAGACAGAGGATTGCTGGTGATGCAGGACCTCCAAATCATGTGGGGAAAATAAACATAACTCCCAACCTGCTAGATACCCAATACACTGAGTTCATGTACCCAAACTCAAAGGATGAATTCTAAGGAACAACAGAGGTTAAGGGTAGGAAGACTCATTGGGGAAAAGGAATGAAGAGTAGGAAGCGCTCCTGAGAGAAAGGAGAGGGGTCCTGAATGGGCTGCCAAAGAGTCCACTTTTCAAAGGAAGATTTATAAAGCAAGATCATGAGATGGTTTCAATGTAGTGGGACAAAATTGTGATTAACCAATAAGATTACAAGTGCTGGTGTTTAGGTAATGTTGATACAGTCATGTAGCAGTTCCTGTAGCAAGTGTGCGTGGATGATACCGTTAACCTTGATGGACGTCAATAGTCTTAGTCTTGTCTTAGTCTGAGTGGGTGGGAGAGGATAGCCCGACCTTAATGAGATCATGGAATTTATATGGGTAATCTTCAAAAGGGTGGTACCAATAATCTCCAACTATCATTTATCCCTTAGAGAGGTACGTAAACCTGGCCACTGTGACTTTACTCTTCTTCAGAGAAGCCTCTAGCCACAGTTGTACTGTGTTCTCATCTTTTGCATTGACTGCCCCAGGGCCCAGCCCATCTGATGCCTATGATATTTCACCTTTCCTAGCTGTCTATAACACTGGGACTAAGACATTTTTCTCTTCCAGAGAAATATTTTCTAAAACATCAATACTATGAGCAGAGGGGAGATAGAGGAGGAGAAAGAAAGAAGCAGGGGAAGAGGTGGAAGGAAGAGGAAGAGAAAGAAGGAAAAGAAGACAAGAGAGAAGGGGATAAGGCTGAGGAGAAGAGAAAGAGAAATGTTCTGTGTTTTGGAGCCACAGCCTGTTCTTAGCACCCCTCTTAGGTGAGATTTCTGACACACATGGCTCTGAGAAGTTTTGCAGTGAAAAAGCCTTTGACCACAGAATTCCTTCCCCTGCTGTATGTATTGATTATCTCTCAAAGTAGGACACTGCGGGACCCAGTTTGAAGAGCTCTGGTCTAGACAAATGCCAGGTGCTGTTCTCTGTAGTAGCCATACGCCATGCAAACAGTACTCTGTTCTGACCCCAACCCCCCCTCCCATTTTGATGGCCCTGGTCTTCCAGGGGATATGCTATCCAGAGAGGTTGTATGTTGCTGCTGTTTGGATTAATGCTAAAAGAAAAAAAAAAAAAAAAAAGAGCAACTGAGAATTCTGTTCAACTACATTGAGAAGGGTTTAGGGAAATCAGCAATCTGGGAAGAGCGGAGGCGCTGGCTAGTTGCTAGATCAGGTGCCGCGCCCAAGCTCCAGAGCATCTTCCAGCTTCAGCAGGAGAGGGAGAGGATTCCAGGGAATACTTGACTTCAGTCCCAGCAAGATGATTTTTACTGGAGAGAGAACATCACAGACTTTTCCCACAGATGCAGCCTTTTTCTAAAGAGATGCTATAATTCAGGCTTAGCTTTTTGGTTTATTCCTCAATGGAGAAGCATTTTGATAGAATATAAATTGAGCCTTCACATGTGCGAAGGATTCAAGATTAAACTGTTTCCTCAAACGGAGGGATAGAGGAAGGCCCCTGGCGAGGCTGTACCTCCGCTGTGGCTTTTGCTGTCCCTTCCTGGGGTAGTTGTTTTGCTTTTCGAGTGCCCACCCTCCAAGTCCCTATCAGATGACCTATTGAACTTCAGGGTAAGGATTGTGACTCTGATGGCAAAGGCTATCCTCTAACTGAACACACTGAGAGTTTGAAAAATTAAGTAACTTGCCCAGGAGGACACAACTAGGGCCTGTAAGTGGTAGTGAGGAGTCTAGTCCTGGTTTAGTTGACTGTAAAATGGAAAACTGCGCCTGCTGTGCTGTGTAATGTTAGGTCTGCTCCTCCTTGGCTGGCTTAGTATTTCCTGAGTCCTCCGTCCAGACAGACACCAGGACGTAGAGCATAGCGGCTCTGCAGGGCCCTGAAGGCCTCCCAGCCCCGCAGGCTGCTGCTTCTCAGCTGGGTTTGGTGTGTTTCTCTTAGGAGGCTCAGGTCTGGTGGTTGGGGTGATCAGGCACACAGATCCAGTTTGTCCTCTTCATTTTCTGAGCTACTAAAAAGCAAAGGGCCACTGCTGGTCTTTCTTTCGGTCTCTGTCACCTATTTGGTGCTCTAACAGAGATTTTGAATGAAAACTGAAAAGACCAGGAGACTGCCTTTCTTTAAATTGTGTGTGGCTACAGGAAAGAAGGGAAGTCCACAGATTTCCCAGTCAAGGAAACAGGCTTCAAGCCAACTGCTCCCCAATGGTTGGGGGTATCTGGCTGCGGAAGGTCTGGGTGGGCAATGTGTTCCCCATTTATGATCTGTGGACCCAAAGGCCAGGTATTTATTCTGGGGGTGACAGTCTCTCTACAGCATGATGGGTGGTCAGGCCCAATCAAGAGAAAACGGGGATCCCTGAAGCTATGTGAACCAGAGCTACTGAGTTCACTTTTCAGTTTGCTTCAAATCTTTCCAGCAGCCTGAGGGAAAGCCTTCCTGCGGAGCTGCAGTAGTCTTGCAGCCCCACTTTGACAGGGGACCGAGCTCAGCTTCAGCAGCTGCCTCAGCCTCAGTACACTGTTTGGCTTCCTTTGAATTTATTTTTGGCAAATAATGCTTTAGTTTTCCTTTTTAGAACTAAGACAAAGGGTTGGCCAAATAGCTCAACGGATTAAAGCACCTGCAAGCTTGTGCAGGAACCAGGGGTTTGATCCTAGGGCCGGCCCTGCCCCTGGGGAGTGCTGAGATGGCAATTGGGCCCAATCTTCTCTTGATTGGGTCTGACCACCCATCGTGCTGCAGAGACACTGTCACCCCCAGAATAAATACCTGGCCTTTGGGTCCACAGATCCATAAATGGGCATGGTGACGCATACCTGTAATACCAGCTCTCAGGAAGCTGTAAATAGGTGGATCACTATGAGTCCAATCTAGTAGTGAGACCCTGAACACCCTGT
>NDGM011019240.1:0-14393 GCA_002564305.1 Octomys mimax | reverse complement strand
TATTTATTTATTTATTTATTTATTTATTTATTTATTTTGGTGGTACCAGGGATTGAACTCAGGGCCCTGTGCTTGCTACACAAGCACTTATTCCACTGAACTATCTTCCTGGCCTAGACACAGAATTCTTAAAGCTAGGGATTGTGAGGCAGAAAGATCATGAGTTCAATCCCAGCCTGAACTGTGCAGCAAGACCCTGTCTCAAAAAACTTAAAAACAAAGAAACATAGCTTTAAACAAACAATATATTTTCTGAGTCTTCAATATAATTTAGCCTATCTAGACTTCTAATAAAGAGACCTTGTAAAAACACTAAAGTAGTGGGTCAGCGAGATAACTCAGCAGACTAAGTGCCTCCTTAGGCAAGCACAGGGACCAGAGTTCAATCCGTATGTGCTGAGCCGGCCCCAGAGACTGGGTATGCCTATAATCCCAGCACTGAGGAGGCTGAAAATAGGAGGATCACTGGGAGTCCAAGCTGTGTAGTGAGAACCTGTGCCAAATACATTAAAAAACAAAACAAAACAAAATATTAAAGTAGAGTGAGGTTGGAACTACCTTACAATGTTTTATACACTTTCTTCCAAATTCCTTGACACCAGGGGACCATGACTTTGCACCACAGGAATCTAAAGATCAGTTTAGAGGCAACGCCAGCAAGCACAAATTCTTCAAGGACACATTTTAAATTTAAATGGTAAATGGCACGTGTTTGTTGCATGCTACTCCAAAACCTCTTTACCGTAAGATGGTGTACAGTGTCTGTTTTTTATTAGCTACCAAGACACCTTTGCCTCCCCATGTTTGGCCAGGTTGTCACTCCTGCTGTGCCTCTCTGTGGCTTGGTGCCCTCAGTGCCTAGGGTTTCTTCCTCTTGCAGTCTCTGTCGCCCGTGCTGCTCCCTGCAGCAGAGCCAGCTCTCACTCCTTCTTGCAGCTCCAGCAGAGCAGGAGGAGCCCAGGAGAGGCCTTGGCTCAGAGGTGGCAGAAGCCCCAGGACTTCAGCCCGGTTCTGGCCTTCGTGTGCCCACAGGGTCCCCAAGATCCTGGCTGTGTTGTCCATTCCACCTCATCACTGGGCTTTAGAGACAAAGCATTTTACTCCCAGGGTAGCTGAATAAGAGTGAGGACTGGGGTGGATATTCATACCAGCTTTCTCAATTTTCCATTTGCTTTAAGTTTGAATTGGGGCAAAACCACTCTCTTGAGTCTCAGTTTTTCTGTTGTATGTAAAACGCACTCATATGTCCCATCCTTAGATGGAAATATAATATTGAGAGCTATTTATGTCTGAAAATGCACAAGTTTGCCTAGGGCCCAAAAGGTGATCACTAAATACCATTTATAGGAACACACTTCCTTAAAGAAGTAGCCAATTCCAGTCATGGAGAGTAAATGCGTGAGATGAGCGTAGAAAATCCTATCACCCTGAAATGCAAAGCAACTTTTAAAGAACACAAGTACATGTCCAGAGAAGCAGAAACTAGCCTGAACAAGCTGTCTTGTCCCAAGACAGGACAGTCTAAGCATTGGGACGGTAATTGCAGCAGGCTGGGACATGGTGGCACATGCAGGTAATCTCAACACTTTGGGAAACTGATGCAGGAGCACCATAAGTTCTAATGCAGGCTGGGCGACTTAGAGACTTAATGAAGTCCTGTCTCAAAAGAAACAAGTACATGTGAGGGGCCGGGGCAGCTGGAGCTATATCTTAGCACAAAGGTCTTGGGTTCAGTCTCCAGTATAAAACAAAACAAAGCAAAAATGTGATGGAATACTTCAGTACCTTTATACCCGCTAGTGTGTAAGTGATTCTTGAAAGAAAAAAGATCCCATTGATCACCTTTGGAGGATTCTGGGAAAATGTCTTGTAATTTTGAAAACTGGTAAATGAAAGAATCAAGCATTTAGTTATATGTATTTTATGAATTCTACCTAGGCAAACTAAATAGTTGACCCAGAAGCTTTTCTTTATACAAAGTGTACCAGCTGGTAAATAAAAATCGAATGGTAACATTTGAATATAGCATGTTAGAACCCAAAATGAATAAATGGATCCACTTCAAGAGTTGTCAGCATTGCACTACTGACTTTGAGGCAGATAGTTCCTGTGTGTGTGTTTGGAGGGAGTGTCCTTTGCGTTCTAGGACACATCCCAGAGCTCTGGCCTCTCTCCTCTGGACTGCACTGACCCCTCCCCCAGTGTGATAACCAAAACTGCTTCTAGGCATTAACAGATGTTCCCTGGGAGAGCAAAGTGGCCCAGGTCAGGACTCCTGCTCCAGGTGATAAGCATGAATGATGGATCATATCACATAGAGGGACAGCAGGCATTCAGATCTCTCCTCATGGAAGTAGAGTATACACCATCCTTTTGAAGTTTGTATACAACATAACACAACACAACACCACACAAAAACACGCTTGAACAAGGGCAAACTGATTTAAACTAAGCTTCTGGATCTAATTTCTGCTTTAGAAACCACACACACACATACACACAAATAATGGCCGTGCACTGATACTTACTAAGATGAGTATTGGGTTTTGTCAAGTTCCTTGTGCCATTGTCTAATTTTCATATTGTTTCTGCTGCTATTTTATCTTTCTGACTTGTCCTTGAGGTCCTGTCTAGAGAGTGGCTATAAACCCTGGCCCCACCCTGATGGTGTTCCAGGGACCTGGTTGCAGATGTGTCCCAGGTCTTTTGCCGGTTTTTCCTCTCTCCAGTAGCTAGCTGGCCTAATGCCTGAATGTCTGTCTGTGACCAGGTGTCCCTCTCCCTGAAAACTTGTTTATACTGGTGGATGTCCCTGTGGCTTTCGACTAAGCTGTGTCCAGTTTATTTCTGCCAGGATAGCTGCTTCCTAGGGAGCCCTAAATGGAATAAAAGTGGGCACCAGGTGTATCATCAGGTGAGACAGATGGGATGGCTCAACAAAGCACATAAAATAACATGAGCAGTGTGTTACTCAGAGATCCCAGAGAGAGGAAGGGGGTCTGACCCTTGGGGCCACTGGGCAAGAGGTGCTATTGGGGACTCACAGGTATAACCAACAAATGAGGGATGAGAGAGAAGGAGGGAGAGAGGGAGGGAGGGAGAGAGGGAGGAACAGAGGGAAGGAGGGAGGGAGATTCTCAGAAAGAGAGAGTTCTATAGTCGAAGCCTTTCCTGGGACCTTTGTGTTACCCAAACAGGTTCCCCAGGGGAGTTCTAACTGGTGGGTCTAGAACAAGCAGGGATGTGGTCCCTGGCCCTGTGCTGTGACAGGGAGTTGCTCGGCATGGCATATCTTGGATTCTCCTGGGTGGGGATATCAGGATGCTGTTCAGAAATGGGCTGAATCTGGCTTTCATGTAGGGGGGCAGTCACCAGGACGTGGTTGCACATGCAGACACTGGAGTCTGTCATTGGAGGACACCTGAAGACTTCCCTGAGTGGAAGGGCCTCACTTGCATGCAGGCAGTTGTCCAGGCAGTGTAAAACTATAAAAATTCACTATATATCTGGCTATTTCCTCTTTTCTTTTTCTATTTTTTAAAGTAACTTAAAAATGTTGTTCTTAGTACATATGTGTAGTACATAATGTTTCCATTCCTTGTGTGCATTTGCTCCAGGTACGTAACACGTCTTAATTCCTTTTTCTACCCCATTTGCCTCTCTTCCTTTTCCCTTGAGATGCAATATGCATAAGTACCAGTTGCCCAAGATGACTGTAATTATTCTGTATCACCAACATACAGTAATGAAACAATGGAAGCATAATGTTAAAAAATGCCCACAAAGGAACCCCTGACAACCTTGCTAGAAGTTTTTATCTTTGTCCTCAGGTTCTAGAGATTGAAGCCAGGACCCTTCCAATGAGTACATACCCAGCATCCCCTCCCCCACCTTTTTTTAATCTCAAGACAGGATGTGGCTAATTGCCCCAAGTATAAGCTCAGACTTCCCCTCCTGCTTCAGCCTTCCAGAGCACTGTATTTACAGGAATGCATGCAGGCTTGGGTGCCAGAAGGTTTCATCCATCCCAGCAGCTTTACCCCATGGGGTCTAATTTGAATACAGTCCCTGAGGTGAGTTCCAGGTTTAACTCTGCGGCCAAGTCTTCCAATGGGCATTTGGAAGTTATTAGAGACTGAGAAGGGTCAGGCCTCATCCTCATGTTAATTAGCTATTAATCACTGTAAGTAATGGATTAACTGATTCATGATTTTCATAAATTTATTGGTTCTCTGCCTAATGAAGATTCTCCTGCAGTACCTTTCTTTGTACATCATTCCTACATGAAAGGCAAGTTCCTCCTTTTGTCCCAGAGCTTGGCAAAGCAGGGGGTGATGGGTGCTCAAATCTGAGGCTTGACAAAGCTGATGTGTCCTGAACAGAAGGTGGAGGGAGTGGAGACACCCAGGCACACAAGCTGGGAGGGATACAATGTTCCACTGAATTAATAATGTATATGTACTTCTGAAGACAGGCAGGCGGATGGCTCTGAGCATCAGAACAGTGGTTTTGAAGAATTAGCTTAAGTCCTTTGCCTGTCTGCCTCCAGCCTGTCATTTGGCTGTCACCATCCCCTCCTGGCCCAAAAGCAGCCAGGCCATCTCGCCTCTGTGGCTTCTGGGAGGTTGTGGTAGATGCGAAAGCAAATACCCAGCATTGTGCCTCCCACTGGCTTGGTCACCTTTGAAAGAGCTGTGATTTTGGGGAGAAGTGTTGGGAACAGGCTAGCGTCATACACACCCCACATTCTCACATCTATATGAGGCTTCCCTGGGTAAGAGGAAGGAAGAAAGGCAGGAGGTAAGCGACAGTCCCACAGAGACAGGAATCACATGCCCTACATCTAGGGGCTACTGCAGACCAAGGGGACACATTGCAGAAACTTCCACACCCCAGGGAGGCCCAGGTCAGACCTGAAGCTGCCCATAAACTTCACTGTGCATAAACTGTAAGAAAGCCTGTGAACCACAACACAGTGCACAGAAGAAGGAGGACAATGATGTCTCGGGGACCTGTGAGCCAAAAGCTGCCCTGGCAGACACCTTCAGGGGTAGATGCCATGAAGGCCTGAGTGACAAGCCCTTTGTGTAGCTTCTTCAGCCTCACACAAGCAGATCTTCAGAACTGACCAAGAGAGCAGTGTTTCTGCCTGCCTCACACATAGGATGTGGGCTACAGCAGGCCTTTGGGGCTGAGGTTCTTGGCCACTGCATGAAAGCATCCCAGTTTAAGAGAGCAACAGTAGTTAGTTGTATGCTGTGATCATTTCCCCTTTCTTTTCCTTGTTAGGGCTGCAGAAGGTGTCTTTCTTTACAGTGCTCGCTGTGGTTTTGTGCACACAAGCCAGTCTTTGGCTAGGCTGCTGTGAACAAACCATTTCTTTGTCTTTTGAATACTTAAGAAAAAATTCTGAATGTTTTAGGAATGTTTGGGTACAAGTGATTGGACAACAGTTTCAACAAGTTTAAACAAGGAGAGGGCCTTTGTTCTAAGGGTCCGGCATGTAGACCCAAAGGGAGCATATTGGAAGACAGGGTTTTGAAAGCAACCAAAGTGTCTCTCTTCTCTGTCCCAATCAGCATATTCTCTACTCATCACCATCAGCAGCAACTGGGGATTGAGTCTAGGACCTTCAGACTGAGTTATATCCCCAGACCTCTTTGTTTTTATATTTTGAGATAGGGTTTGTTCACACAGCCTGTGGAGCCCTTGAGTTACTCAGCAGCATGGTCTTTCCCATAGACAAGGTACATCCTCAGGCTTGTGTCCTACCATAGACATTCTCTGAGGAAGTAGCCTGAGAATCTAAGTTTCAGAAAGAGGTATAGCCTTGTTCATATTATCTAGTAGAAAGTTTGAGATCCTCTGAACAATGGCTTCAGCCACCATAGAGAGATCGAATTGATGCCATCTTGAGCTCTATGAAAATCCTCAGGGAAGGCTTCCCCTGGCCTCCCTTGTTCAGACATTGGTATCTGGACTAGCCATAGTGGACCAGGGAATGAGCTCATGTGATAACGTAACATGCTGCTGCTCTGAGAATCATAGTAAGTACAGTTTAAAACAAATAGTTCATTGACATCCGGACTCTAGGCCGTGGGTGTTATCCTCTAGCAGAAAATTTGTGTACATTCTGATTGGTCCTGAGACTTTGTGGGAGATTAAATGCAGTAGACTAATCTGGTGCATGACATTTCAAAGCAGCCCAATAGTGAAGTGGTGACATAGGTACTGGTGGGGGCCTTTAGCCACCTCTATGCTGAGAATTAAGAATAAAGTGTCATAGCTGAGTGACTTGAAATGTTTTGAATGTTACAAGAAAGAAAACTGCTAATAAGGCAGAGCCAGTCAAGTTTCATTCAAGAGGAACATGGTTGCTAAAATGATTAGCAATAAAAAGAAGGTTTAATTATTTAAAACAGAATAATATGCAGGTTGCTTTGAGAACATTCCTGGAATCAGTAAGTCACTGTCCTTGATTTACTGGGACTTAGTTCATAGGGTTCAGCCATCAGGTACTCAGAGGACTCTGAACCCATGATGCAAAAGGGCCTGGCTACTCTTGGAGCCAAGGGCAGACCTTGGAATCATCAATGTAGTACTGGTTTTATGAATATAGAGAAGGCAAGAGTTGTGGGGTCAGGAAGACTTCCATCAGATTTTAGAAGAAAGCCCTGGAGGCTAGGCAGTGTGCTCTTGAGAAGGCAATGAGTAAAGCTATGAGCTTGAAGCCAGAAATAAAGTGGAGTCTCCGGAAATTTGGTGAAGCTAGGCACATGGAAAATGTGAGTAGAGTTGCAAGGAGTGAGAAAAGCCAGCCTAATAGAGAAGGTCTGAGGACTACACCCTCAGGCAGTGCTGCAGGCCCAGGGGGGCCTAAGTCATTTGGAATTCACATCTCACCACAGCTTCATGTGGATCTACAAGATTTAATGTTTTCCTCATTGGCCTTTGATCTGATTTCTTTCTATTTCCCTGTGTTTTCCTTTTGGAATGAGAGTGCTTATCAAAAAATAAAGTTATATGCCAGTGAGCCAATCCTCAGTGTGCTGATATGGAGGATAAATCACATGATCAATGAGCTGAACAGTGTCCCAGTCCCTGTCCCTGTCATGCTTATACCAGATGACTTCAAGGCCTACAGCAAGACCAAGGTGGATAATCATCTCTTTAGTAAAGAGAACCTCACCAGCTGCTTCAAGTTCAAGGAGTACTACTCCACAGTGTTCCACAACCTCGAGTGCTTCATCATTGATAACCAGGACTTTAAAAACTCAGTGATGTGCAGTGTGACAGCCAGGGTCACTGTGGCACTCATTTCCTTACCATTACCACTAGTGATCCATTAGCAAAATTTTTGCTTCTTGTCCCTATAACCTTATATTCTGCTGGACTAGAAGTCCTAGTTCTAGAAAATAAGGGCTTATACCCCAAAAAGCCCCACAATAATACCATTAAGCTAAAAGCTAAGATTTCCTCCTGGTCACTTTTGTCTTTTCATGCCTCTAAGGAAACAAGCTAAAAAGGGAGTCACAGTATTGTTGGGGTGATTGATCCAGACTATCAAAAAAAATTAGATTACTACTCCAAAATAGAAAAAAATATATACATACAGTACAAGAGATCCCTTGGGGCACCTCTAAGTATCACCATGTCCTGTTATTAAAGCCAATAAAAACTACAATAACCTAATGCAGACACAATGACAAATGATCCAGAGCCCTCAAAAATAAAGATATGTGTCATTCCAACAAAAACAAAACAATCAAAAACACAAGATCTGCTGAGGTGCTTGGTAAAGACCAAAAAAATGGGAAATGGGTAGTAAAAAAAGATAGTTTTAAATACCACCTATGACCCCATGATTGGCTACAAAAAAGAGGATTATAATTGTACTATTTCACCCCATATATTTCTGTTATAATACTGATGGATTTAATACTAGTTCTTAAGGATTATTAAACCTGTGCTAATGTTGAAGTTATAAAATGATTAAACATAAGCATTGGGGGCTGTCCAAATAGCTCAGTGGATTAAAGTGCCTGCTTAAGCAGATTCAGGGGCTGGGAGTTTGATCCCTGTACCTACCATGCTGGCCCTGCACCCAGAGCACGTTGAGATGACAATTGAGACTGGGCATGGTGGCATGTTCCTGTAATCCCAGCACTTGGGAGGCTATAAACAGGAGGATCAATCTGAGTCTGATCTATGCAGTTAGACCCTGTACACCCTGTACACCCTGTCCTAAATACAAAAACAAAACAAAAACAAAAACCCTAAGCATCAAACAAACAAAAGAAAACTTACCATCTATTTTGATAAGAAAATTAGTGTGTTTCTGTTTGTACACAAGATAGTTATAACATGTTAAGTACAATTATATACATATCTTTGTATCTAGAGATTGGTTTAAAAAATATGCTTGGTTGCTAAGTTGACAAGGGGTGGATTGTAGTGGTTAATACATTGTGTCAACTTGAGAAGTTAAAAGCTTAAATCATCTCAGCACTTCTACCTCCTAGGTCATGGAGCCCCACCCTAAGGTGTGAAGGCCGAATCCTATAGTGGTTCATCACTTAAAGATGTAAAAGAAAATTTAAAAATGATGGAGTGTCTCAACTCTTCTCAGTCAGCTTGGATGTCATCTCCTGGCTTCCAGTGCAGACTCTTTGGCCTCTGCCTTGGATCCTTCAGCTTTCTGGTGTAGACTCATCAGCCTTCCATTGCAGACCTATTGGCTGCCCGATAAAGACTTGCATGAGACACTGCAGTGAGCTCCAGACCTTAGACCAAATCCTTCAGTCTCCAGTGTGCTGACCCGCTCTGCATGCTTCCTCATCAGACTCTGTGACTGACCGTCATAAGCCAATCTTAAAATTTCTTATACATTTGTACATCTTGTGTTGTATCTGTTCCTCTAGTAAAACCCTGACTGATACACCCTGTGCCATTGTATGTTGGTAGTGTTTAACTGCCTTATTTATTTTTATAGTCCTCACAGCTAAGAGTTTGCCTTAAGACTCAGGGAAAACTTTGGATGTGGATATTTTAGCAATGCTGAGTGTTGTTTTAGAGATGGATGCAATGCACTCTACATAAAGAGATGTGCAAGAGCCTTTTGGGGGCCTAGAGATGGAATGTTAGAGTTTGTATCTGATAGTGCAACTAAAGGCTCATGCTACCACAGGCAGGGATTTTGAGAGGCGATTAGATTATGGGGTGCTGTACTTGTGGGTGCACTAGTCCATCTATAAAGTTAGGGCTAAATATGCTATTAGGAGGTGGACCCTGATTGGAGGAGGTGGGTCACTGGACAGCTTAATCTTGCTTCCTGGGTTTTGCCTTTCTCCCTTTTCCTGCCCTACTGCTACAAGATGAGCAGATTTCCTCTGCTGAGGCCTTTCTGTCTCAACTTTTTGCTTTACAGCCTGGCAAAACAAACCTCTCCTCCATTAAGTTGGGTATATTGGGTATTGTGTTACACACACACACACACACACACACACACACACACATGACTCAGATGACCTTTCTTCATATTGCTTTTCCTTATCGTATCCCATCGCCATTCTCCTTAACACTCTGGATCAGCCACTGTCTTAGTTTCTTTTTTTGTTTCTGTAACAAAGTAACCAGGTCTGGGCACTTTATAAGAAAATAGGTTTATTTGGCTCACAATTCTGGTGGGTAAGAGATCTAAAAGCATGGCATTAGAAAACTATTGAGGGCCCATCTGTGTCACATCATGGCAAAGAACTCAAAAAGGACTTATGCAGAAGGGGCTGAAGGTAAGGAGTTGCCTTGCTTTGTAACATCATGCTCTTGAGAGAACATCACACCTAGAGATTTTGGAATTAATCCTTTTCTAGGCAGTGCTCCGATGAGCTAATGACCTCTCATTAGGCCCTGCCTGTTAAAGGTCCAACCTTCTCAACATTGCCGAACATTGTGGATGTGCTCCAGCCACTCCCCATGACAGCCTTTGCATTGTCTAGTCACTGCCTTCTAGTCTTCCCTTCCTTTTCCACTCTTACTTTACTCATGATATTTGTCCACCATGTTCCTGGACCCAACCAGCTGAGCGACCTCTACTGGTTCTTCCAGATCCAGCCTCACTGCTTCTTCCTCCTTGGATCCACTCTCTGTGCTGTTTCCTGCTCTGGGCTCCGTGCACCACATTCTCCATGTTGTACTCCTAGAATTTGTTCTTGCCTTGGTGATCACACTCTGTTTATCTTTTCTACTGCATTGCAAGCTCAAGAGCAGAAGCATTATTCATTTTGGAAAATATCCAACACCCAACTCACAGAAGTTGCTCCATAAATGATGGCTTATCCACAAGTGAGCAAATCAGTGTTTGCTGTCTGCCAGCATGGCTCTTCATCACATTGCTGTGCAAGGGCTCATAGAGCTTCTGAGTCTTGCTTATAAGGACTTAGGGTGCAAGAATTTCACTCTCAGCAACAGCTAAACCATCTGAAGGAGACAGTGAAAGACATTTATCAGTGTAAAAAGATTCAGTTGTATCCATTCTACCGTGCAACAGATATTTTCTTGGCTATCAACAAGCATGCTAAGTATGAAAATAGAGGTTTACAAAGCTGACACCTCATAGGATTGTCACTTTCTTTGTAAAACAAACCACCTTCATTTCTGGTCTTCCTAGCCAGTAACTTAAGACAAAGGAAACAGCCTTTACCAAGTCCAATATACCCTTTCTTCTATAATCTCTTTAATTTGACTGCTCTTCTCTATTTTCCATTTATGCCATATTCATCTCTTTTCTAGATAATTATAACCTCTCTGCAAGTAACAGACTTCAGCTTCAGTAGCATTTTCTTTTAAACATTTTCTACCCTCTAAGACTGGAGTAGGAGACTTGGCCTCATGTATCTATACCTTATATTCCAAATGTCTTTTTAACTTGTCTATATCCCCTGTAAGACCTAGTTGATTGGTTGTTAGTATGCAACTTCCTTAGCATTCCAAGCTTATTCCTATCTGTATTTCCATTGCCTGAACATAAGTACTAAATAAATATTTATTGCATGAAGCAATTACA
Organism: Octomys mimax; assembly: GCA_002564305.1. Classification (NCBI taxonomy): domain Eukaryota; kingdom Metazoa; phylum Chordata; class Mammalia; order Rodentia; family Octodontidae; genus Octomys; species Octomys mimax. The sequence goes on along the minus strand of NDGM011019240.1, from coordinate 3,331 downwards.
AAGGTATGTATCAAAATATTTTGAACACACATCTCTCTCTCTTCTTTTTTACATCAATGCTACTAACTGGAGCAAGGCAAATTTATATTTTGATGTGAAAAACCAAGCTACTTAGCAAATTGGATTTAATTGGATTAGAAAGTAGGTCTTTCATTTCCACCTTTGTCTTTGTCTTTTCAGTAGAGATGAAGGTTTGCATAAGCTAACGTGTATTGAGAATTCTGTCTCCAACCTGAGGCTGGGCTTTTGCACATCTGTTCCCTGTTTTTTCCATAGTTTTTCATCAGTTAATTGGAGGGAGTAATTAAATGCGTTAGCAAATAGTGCTGTAAAGAGTGGGTTTCCACCTTGAAGGAATGCGTGTGCTTCCCTCAGTACCTGAGTTATTACTAAAAAGTTATTTGTTCCCTGGGAAGCCTAAACCAGGTATTACAAATGGTTTTGAAGTCCTTTAATAAAAACACATCTTTTCACTCCTCTGCTCACAACTTCAAAGCTCTCAGAAAAAATCTTCAGGTTTTACATTTGTTAAAAAATGAGGTCATATGTTAGTTTTCTGAATACCTCTACAAGTCAATTCCAGTACCCTCCTTCTGTGTGCTCATGCAGATGAATTCCAGCAGTACACTTTTACTTTCAAACTGAACAGGGTGAATTTTTATAAAATGTTGATGGACATGCAATAACTTCTAGAAACAAACAGGCCATTTAGAAGAAAAGGCCCCATGAAAAATAAGACTGCAGATAAAACAGGGGTTTGGGGACTGGTGAGATGGCTCAGCAGACTAAAGGGCCTGCTTAGGCAAGCACAGGGAGCAAGCAATGTGAATCAATCTCCAGCAACTCATGCTGTGCCAGCCCCACTCCCAGGGTGTGCTGAATGGGCCACAGAGTCCAGGTGTGGTGGTGCACGCTTGTGATCCCAGCGCTGGGGAGGCTGAAAGTAGGAGGATCACTGAGTCCAAGCTGCGTAGTAAGACCCTGTAACAACCAAATACATTAAAAACAAAACAAAACAGGGGTTTTTAAAAATGACATTTTCATGGAGGAAGTGAGAATGAAGCATGAACTCTCTTCCCTCATTTAACTACAGGTAGAGGATGTTTATTAAAACCACCAGAAAGAAGGGACAGTCTGAAATCTGTGCCATGAAGGTGTTTTGCCTGTTTGCCTGGCAGTGGATACCTAAAAAAAAAAGTCTGTGTCCCCAGTAAATGGAGACACTGAATCTGGATGTCAGGGATACCTTGGGGAAGGTACTGAGGAACTGCAGATGGAAGGTGAAAGTACCTCCCTCTGCTTCCCTTGTCAAAGCATGTAAAACACACTGGAACAAGATGCTGTTCTGTTCTGGCAATGTAAGTGAGAAGCGCCTGTCACAGAAGACATGAGTTGAGGGAAATCTTACAGGATTGCTTGTGGGGTAGAAAAAGAAGAAAAAGCAGCTGGAGTCTCAATGGCAAAGGAGGGAAGGATAAACCTGTGTGATGTGGTGACAGAGACCTGGAAGGGAAAAGACTAAGTGTGTGAACGTGACTGAGGAAGAGCCATCTAGAAGTTAGGTTGGCATCTCTGGCTCCTTCAATCCCCAGGAGACGTTGCGAGCAAGCATGCTGTTCTCCATGGTGAATGATGAGCATCCTCCTACTAACTCAGGTGGACACTGGAGGAGCACAAAGCACCATCAATGGAGGCTGGATCAAGTTCATCCCCATGTTTAATCAGCCTGTTAGGGAAAGGTCAACACATACAAAATGTGGGGTGAATAAATTCTGGGGCCATTAAGGAAAGGAAAGAAATTCATAGGCATCTATGTGACAGGTTGAGCCATGTCACTCCACAATTCATACTGAAGTCTACACCCACAGTAGCTTAGAATGGGGCCTGTTGGGAGATAGGGTCTCTATAGAAGTGCTTGAGTTTGATTGATGTAGGTCATGACAGTATAGTCTAATCCAAATCGTGTCTGATACAGAGAGTCATTTAGACACAGATGCAAACACACAGGGAGAACACCAGGTGAACATGAATATGGCATCTGCAAGCTGAGGTTAGAGACCCAGGACAGAACCTTCCCCCATGATGCTCAGAAGGAGCTGGCCCTGCAGATAGATAGATCTTGGACTTCCATCTTCCAGAACTGAGACAACGAATGCTGCAGTTGAAGCTACTCTGTATGTAGCTCTTTGTTCCAGTAGCTCTAGCAAATAAATACTGTTGGCTGGTTCTTTACTTCTGGGGTCCATGGAGAAAAAAGTAATTCTGGCAACTCTGTAAAGCAAGGCTGGGTTTCTTCCAGCTCAATGCCTGTGAACCCCAATATAAATGGTATTTACATAAATGCCACACAGACCTTAGCTGATCAAGTGATTTCTGTCATCCTAATAAGTAGTGTTCAGGGACTCACAATAATTGTACATTTGCTTTACAATCAGAGATGCAGTGTGTGAGCTGGGCTGGAGTCTTCCTGGAGGTCCCTGTGTTTCTTCTGAGGCTGATCTTCACAGTCCTGTGTAATTGTGNGCATCAGGAGGGACCCAAAGCTTGGGGACAGAAAAGCTGCCCTCTGTACATTTTCTTGGGCTGAATGGTTCATTCCAATGGAATTTCCATTCATCTGAAGAAGACAAACTGTTGGGAAGAGATCAAAATATCCATATTTCCTGTATGTGTAAGTGTTTCTCTGAAAGCATTCTTCTTTTTTTTTTCTCTTCTAAAAAACATGCAAGAAGTGTAAGTGTTAATTAGAGCCCAGTTACTCTCCTAGTGGATCAGCTTGCTGGATGTGGATGTCAGCCAGTAGATGCTGACCCTAACAACAGCATAATAAACTGTATGTTGCTCAAATATGAGAGAGGGAAGAGAGATGAGTGCATTTTCAAGTCAGAGTGTGCACACGCAGTGTGAGCATGCACATTAGCAGTCAGGATGTAGCTCGGGCTCCCCTTCACTTGTGAATCCTTTGAAGCCATCACCTGTCCTATGACAGCAGCTCTCTGCCTGGGTCTTACACACATTGTCGCCTCCAGGTCTCAGGTGCAATGTATTTCCAGTCTCTGTTACTTAGTTAGGTCCCATAGTGCCAAAGGTCTTGGCTATTGGAATAGTCAATCAAAGTAATAGAGGAGGGAGAAAGGGACAGTTGGAATCGAAGACAGAGGCATGTCTAAAGTCAAAGAACTCTGCAGAGGTGGGTGGATTTGGGTTCATGTCACATGGCTCAAATATCCTCTTCCCATGAGTCTCTCAAATTATTTATACAAAAGGTCTTAACTTACTTCTAACTTAACTTACTTCTGACTTAACTTACTTCTGACTTAACTTACTTCTA